>JAAGAY010005459.1:0-16587 GCA_011801015.1 Ardeotis arabs
AAAAAAAAAAAAAAAAAAAAAAAAAAAAAAAAAAAAAAAGAAGAGAGAAGACAAAATGTGAAGAAGCTGGAATAGGGGCAGAGAGGGGGAGGCGCGAACCTTGTGGGCCTTGCGGCGTTCACCCTCTGGCCTTCCGCTGGGCAGTCGTCTAGGCCCAACTGTTTCTCATTATCCTGCTTTGGTTTTAATAACAAAGAAATAGTTTTCCCCAAGTCGAGTCTATTTTGCCTGTAACAGTAACTTTAAGAATCTTTCCCTGTCCTTATCTCAAACCTCGAGCCTTTTTTCTTATATTATCTCTCCCTGTTCCTCCCTGATGGGGAGAGTGAGTGGAGACTGTGTAGTTTGGTCCCAAGCAGCACTAAACTATGACACTCTCGTAAGACTATCTGTAAATTCTGACAGTGGGGTTTATCCTCGCAACTATTTTCTCTCCTTTTGAGGGCAACTGGGCCAAAAGCAGATCTGTTCGAGGTCTCAGTTGAACCTCTCCTCCCAGTCACTTAATTTAAAATTACTTTTTTTCACATTAAAACCCATATGATGCAAGTCACCTGAATGTTCCAGAATGCTTCTATACACACACACACAAAAATATTTATGAGATCAGAATTTTTACTGCTCTCCTTTTCGATGGATTTATGAGAACTGCGTTCAGCAGGAATCCCATTGTTAAGGGCATGGTTGTACAAAATCACCTTGACAGTTCTCCAATTGTAAAACAACTTTCAAAGTACTTTGGTAAAAATAATCCCATTGGGAACACTGTTCTGATGGAGAATTGGCCAAACAATATAATGCTACTATTTTTTTTGTTTGTTTTCTACACAGTTTTTCTCAACATGACTATGGGAGTCTGCCTGATAGTCATTCCACTTCTGTTTTTACAGAGTTTACATAGAAAGAGGAGTAAAGATCTGGCATTCAGTAAAAACTCTACAGTTAGAAGACAGACAAAAATAACTTCTTACTTTGCTGAATAGATTTTTACAGTTTACACAGTACAGGAATAATGATATTAAAGCTTGCCTATATTGCCCAACATTCCTCATTATAAGATCCTTTGTTTTAGTTATTTTTTTTTCCCACTTAAACTGAAACGTTCTGTATCAGTCTTCCACTTTGAGTTTCGTGGGAAATTTCTAGTCAAAGCAGTTGATCTGTTACAGAATGAGCCTATTTCAAGGTTCCTCCTGAATTAAAAAAAACAAACAAACAAACAAACAAAAACCCCACAAATATAACAAACAAAACAACCATCAAACAAACAAACAAAAAAACAACAAAAAAGCCAACAAACACCCCAAACTTCATGCAGGCTTCTTTTTAACAATCTATAGTTTGCTCATGCTTTGACAAGAGATTTGGCTAGTGTTGTCTTCACATCAATCCTGTTCTTTACATCATGCAGTGGAAATAATGGAAATCAACCAAGCAGTGGATCAAGTTACAAATCTTGTGAAAATGATTGGTTGTATTCATTCAGGAAAGTTTTGAGAGACCTTTGCAATTAAATAAAGAACTCTGACCACACATGTAATTTCACTGAAGCTGGGATTATGGCTGAGCATCGTAGGGCCCAGGACTGCATGGTAACCTCCTCTGTATGCTAAAGGCTTGTCCAGGTTGATGATGCAACTAATGACAGTAAACTTTCTCACTTACATTCTCAACATTGTCCCACTGTGTGTTAGGAGTCATAAATGATGAAGCTGCCTAATTTAAATGCTAAGTGAATGGAAAGCAGACTAAGTAGATGGGAACAAGGTTCCTAGGGAGCTGGTAGGATCTGCAAGATGAACACTTTGAAGAAAGAAGCTAGGAGCTGCAGGTTGAGAGAATGCATTATTTCTCAACTGCAGTATTTATCCATTCTCAGTAATGTGTGTGATTCTGGACTGGAAAAGCATATTGTTTTAAGATTAATTTAAAGTGGGCATCACAGCCTGCTATTGTTGACCATTTGCTCTGTTTAAGGGACTAATGTGGTTTATCCAATTTCATACTTGCTCATAACTTACATAATGCCAATCTGAAAAAACCCACACATATACGGCATTAAAAACATTAAGTGTGCAAAACACGTCCTTGGAACTGGAAAGGATAATGTTACACCATCACATGCTTTCCCCTCTCCCTATGAGTACTGTCCTCTTTGGTCATTTATTGTGTAAGTTAGACCTGCTCTAGGCTTGAGTTACTTGTTCATTTTGTGTCTAAGATTTCCATTTCATTTATAGAACAAGTTGAAAGACATACAGTAAATAACATAGGGTATTGTTGGGGAAAAAACAATCACATGGTTGTAGCACTTGAGAATGGCTCTGGGAAACTGGATTCTGCAAGACTTTTAAAAAGTAAATTACTTCATAGGAAATCAGTAGCTCTGTGGCATTGGCTTTTTTCCCTAGGCTCTTAACTTTGTATTTTTGGTTTCTGGGAAAACTCAGAGCATTGATTTAAATATCTAAAAGCCAAGTTTTCTGAAATCAGCAAAAGCTTTTGACCTCAATGTCTTTGTTTTTTACTCTCTTATCTGCGAAATAGTGCCCTTCCATCTCACGGGAGCATTACGAAAGTGCATGAATCAAATTAATGTTTGAAAAACACCTATACATTGTATTGATGAGAATTGTATAACGGACAATGAAGTGATTAACAGCTCTTTCCTCAGATCAAAGCCCTAGTGGTATCCTGTAAGCCAGTCAGATGAAGGTGCCAACAATTAACAATAAGGATTAAATGAAATATTGAACCTCTGTTCATTGGGTGAATTAAATTATCTTGGTGTACAGGACAAAGCATGGGGTTTATGTTAAAGATAGCATAAGTTTGTGTAATTGCACTGTATCAGAACTCACTCACAAAAGGAAGCTCAAATAAGGTGGTACTGGCAACATTCATTTTGCTATGTAATAAATTTTAAGTGCTTGCCTTTGCCACCTTTAATTATATATTGCGATTTTTTTTTTCCTGGGCCTATTTAATCCAAAATTAGATTTACCTTTAGTAAATTACCCACTTTTCTGAAATTTAAGCACAACCTAGTTGCTATTCAACAACTGTGATATTCTCAAATTCGTTTAATTTATATTCTCTCTCAGAACAAAATCAGCAGTATACAATTCAAGCTTAATTACCAGAAAGGTGTTTGCACTGCAAATAGTTTCCTTTCTCCTCACATTTTTCCTCTGTTGGCACTGGACATGTGCACAGAGGAGTAGAAACAATTGATTAACGTGGTGATAGTTTCTAATAAGATATAATCAGGAGAGATACTGTAACAATGAGATACTGCCTTCCACCCAACAAGTGCAATTTCACGCTGCCCAAGAAAAGGTAGCGTGAAATAAAGCTAGGAATTTCTTTGGAAAATATGTAGTCCAGTATATCGCTGATAGAACAAGAGTGTTCTGTATCTGAACAGTAATGTTCTCATGAGCACGCATGTAATATTTTCACACAAAAGAACAGCACATGTTTCTAAATAGGCAAATCAAGTTCATGATGTGTAACATCACTTAAATCCTCGCTGTGCCCCAGTTGCCCAGAATTTATTTGGGAAACTCTGGTCATCTGTCACCTCACACTTAAAGAATGCAATTTATTTTCCACAAAATTGAAGAAACAAGCAAAAGAAAATGTGTCATTGTGTTTCCAGTCTGTTAGTACCAGAGCTACCTCACTCTAACTCAGTGGCTCTAAACTATTGAATAGATTTTATCAGCAGTACATGATGATGGCTTCCTATAGATCTGGTTTTCTCAATACCAGTCTGTGGAAATGCAGTATACGCAGATATCAATCATATTGGCTTTAACCCTCAGCCTGCCTATATCCTGTGCTAAGGAAGGGGAGATTTATAGGAATAATGTAGAAAGGACACTGAGCCAGCTGAGTATTTTGGGATTTTGCAGTGTTGGAGAATTTGGGGTAGTTTTGTGTGCCAATTTGGATCCTCAACATTTCAGTTAAAATATTTATTGTTAGCTAAAATAAAATATAGGTATAATTTTATTTTCTCTGAAAAGCATAATGATTTTAATCACAACAGTATACAACAGTATGAAAGCATAGGAGTTATCATTTTTAGTTAATGCCCTAATGTGCAGTTCATTCCTCTTTAGCACATCACAGGGAAAGCTTGCATGTGACTTAAAAAATAAAACCGTCCTTGGTGTTACCACACCTATTCCATGCAGTATTCTGAAAATATTTTTCCTCTAGTCCATACAAATTACAAACTATCCACATGAAGTGAAACTGTGAAACAGAGTGAGTGGTAGGTGGCTTGATTAAGAGGCTTTCAAATAGCTGTAGTTGTAATACCCATGAAGACAGTTATGTGCACACATCGTGGGTACCAACAATATCAAATGTGGTAGGAGGTATGCGACAGAGGCTAAACTTAAGCTGTTAGGCAGGAGGAGACGTTGGTGTTACCATCAGCATGACCAAACATAGAAGCAGAGGGGTAGACTCTATGTGACCAAAAACAAAGTACAGATAAAATAAGGCAGCACTGTGGAAACTTTTGGAATATAAGAGATCTGTATAGGAGAAACTGGCTTCATACAAACACAAAGCTTCTGCCACTTTAAATTGCAGACAAAGATGGAGGTAGCAATTGCACAGAGAGCAAAAGATGCACAAAAATGGGCTGTTGCATATACCGGGCGACTAGAAAAATCTCATCTAGGACTTCAGGAGGAACTGCTGGTGTAAATTTGGAACAACTTCAGTATAGCAGTAAAGTTGGATTTTGATCTTGCTTAGTCAGCAAGACAATTTAAGTATCTACCAATAAAGCAATATGAGTGTAAATAAAATAGATTATAAAACTAGAAGGAAATTTCACATTAAAGAAGAATCCAAATACTATCCTTGGGAGGGGAACTATTTAAGTTCTAGGGAACAGATGTATCCATAAAGGGGCTTTGTTTTGGTTCGTTTCTATAATTCTAAATTATATAACGGCCTGTTTCAGAAACTCTAAGAATAATTATTGCCATTTCACATCTTTGATACTTGCTGTTTTGTCAGTAGCTGAAATTTACTTATGTGCAAATTTTACTTCACAGTAATCCATATATCAACTCACCAATTTACTAATCTGCTGTTGTCCAAGAAACAGATGTTCCCACTTTGAATTAATCTGGACCCAACTCTCCCTGCTCCACCAAACAATTTAGTGTTTTATGCTCTGATGTATTTTGTTCTTCAGTTAACTTTAGGGCTTGGAGTATAGCTATAGCCAAAGAGTATAATAGTGAGAAAGATCAGAGCTTAGCTGCAAAACCGAGAAGTGATAAAGACAGTTCTGTAATCTCACAGAAAGCTTCATAGCACATGACTTTCCTCACATGCTATGACAAGAGACATTGAGTTAATAGATATTGGCCCCTCCCTCTGGAACAGCAATTATTTACCATAAGTCTGGTGTAAGTCTTTTCTCACCAGCAATTATGTGCCATGCTTCTATTGACATGTCCTCCTCATCCTGGAAGTGGGATGGAGCAAGTCAGACTTCTTACGTCTTTTGAATAGGTAGCAGGGGGTAAATTAGATATGCACAGTACTAAAGGTTATGGTTTAATCCAGCCATGGATAATTTGTGGACTTTCTGTGAAAGGGAAGAGTCAGGGCTTGACAGCAGAAGGTGAACTCTCCTATAGACATAAAAGAGACTAAAGGTGGAGCTAAAGCTAGTAGCAACTACAATAGTGATTCATAGTCATAATATGGAAAGAGAAAAGAAGATTAAGTTCTGCACAACAAAATTGATATATCTTAGATCTATAAAATGAAGAAATGGATATACACAATTTGAAGATGGTTTGCTGTCACGTACTTTAAGTAGTGTGGCTTGATGGTGTAAATTAGTTAAGTTAAAATCCGTGTCCTGAAAATGTCAGATTATATACACTATATACTCAGCAAATCTTGTCACTGTCTACTTTTCCTCCATCTGATGCAAAGCCTTAAAAATATGTATATGCTGAAACACAGAGACATATTTTAAAACCTACACAGAATTTTGCTACAAAACGAGGGTTGTAGAGTCTGTAAGGAAAACCTTGGCAGGTTTTCTTAATCTGTTTTGATGTTTCTATATCTACCAAATTCATTCACAAAGAAAGAACTAGCATGTTACATCTGGGTAACCCTTCCCCTCAACATCTCCCCGAGAAAGAGATGCCTCAGAACTCCTTTTGAAGTAGGAGTTTTAAGACACTTAATTTCTTTCTTTTTACAAGTTGTATAAGAACACAGGACAATAAACAATCTCTAGTAATTATTATTCTGAAGAGATATATTAAATATAATGATCTGCTTGTGAACTATTTTTTTATCTCCCAGCTGAGTTGACATGTAGTGATTCATTTTGACTTCTTTCCTGTGAACAGCATCAAAGAAAAGGAAACACAAGCAACTAATACTCTGAGCAGGAAAACTAACAAAACTGGCCTTCTGTGAGTTTATGCATCATGCTTGATTTGTTCAGCTCCCTCATGTCTCTACAACCCATTCCTTTACAATTCCTCAGTCTCCAGCCACCTCATTCTCTCTCTACTCTTTTTCCTAAATTCTCATCCCATTTCATGTATACTAACAATCTCTTTTATCCTTCTGAGAGGCATACACTATGTTTTAGTTTGCAGCTTGACATACATTGGTTAGCTGGCTGCTGCTTCTTGATTCTTGAAACAGCATTATCTCTAAATTAATGTCAAGCAAAACAAATGGCTTTGAAGTCTGCACATGTCTGAACCAGCGTCATGTAGACCTTCATAGGACCTCATGCTTCACATCTATACCTTCTTTTCAAATGTGGCTGAAATTGGCCAACATATGTAAAAGTTAATGGTGGGTAGGAGGATAGAAAGAGATGAGGAACAAATAACAGTGACCAAGAAGCTAAGGAAAATATTGAATAGGATATAGAAAATCAATTCAAAAAATAACAATTCTTTTTCAGAAAACACATACAGTTCCTGATTTTCCAGTAATGCAAATCTATTCAGGCACGTATTTTAATAGAATTAAAAGGAAAGCATTCTTATTTTCCTGTTTTAATTTTTTTTTCATGATTCTTCACACTTCAAAATTGCATTTCAAAATGGAAAGGAACCTTCCTTGCCTGCCCCTCGCTTCCATCTAAAGACTTCTTTTAGGCAGGTATTTGAATTTAACCTCACACCCGTTCCACTGTGATACGCACTTGAGTCACACAAGTAGAACTCAAGTATATGCTGAGAGCTATGTTTCTAAGTAAGATGTGTCATTCTCTAAGTTAGGATTACATTGTCAGTGCTTCCCTGAGTTGATACTTTGGTCAGAAATCTTGAAACCTAGTAAAAGAGAAAAAAAAAAATCAGTCCTGAAATAAAAGTAGCAAGAGGTATTTGAAGTCTGCTGAAAATTTACCATTGACGTCTATGTACTTCACTGTTTACAAATTCACACTGAGATATTTTTTCAGAGAGAATTATAGAAATAATGCATTTTTCTTCATGCTTATATTCTTGATAAGGCTTTTCAACTGAAGTTACAATCAAATCCAATAGACTAGCTAGCTTATAAAAAGCACTTATTTTATAAATTTTTCGGAACTATGAATTCTGACTGAACACCAGATGCTAAATCAGTAAAAATGCCTCTTTAATGATTGCCAATTGAACAAGAGAGCTGTTCAAAGTGGTTTGAATCTCTCATCTGCAGACTGGCTGCTCATTCCATTTGATACTAGCACTGTATTACTAAAATTTACAGCAGTTTTCTGTTTACTAAAATTCTAGCAACATTATATTGCTAGCTCCTGAACTCTATCAGAATTAACACCCACTTGTGCTATTAAATGTTAAGGATAGAAACATTATCTTGCCTTAAAGTCAGTGAAAATTAAATACTACACAAACAAACAACATGCCATTTGAATACTGAAATAACGTTTTAGTATATTCTTGCTGATGGCTGGCGCTAGAAGGACTGAGTTTTGGTTAAAAGCAGATGATGATGAGAATTAAATATCTCACTACTGCTGCGGCACTGATTGAGGGCGATTGAAAACTCAGGCAGGACAGAGAGGTCAAACTGTAATTTTTCCCAAGTCTGAGACACACAAACTTTCCCATTCTACACAAGGGTAGTAAGCAGCCCAACAGTCAGACACAAGGCAGTCTCACCACACTTGTGAGGTAAATCCGTTACGCAGTCTTACCACTCCCTTCACACCACAGGACCATGAGTGCACGACCTTTACTATGCCAGCAACAGGCAGGAAATCACACAGGCAGTCAGTATCAGAACTTTTTTGTTTCCCATGCCTACCTCATCTGCCCAGAGATATTACAACCGAAGTAACTGCATATGCGTATTTCAGAAATAATTTCTGAAAGAGGCTTATTGCCTCTGAATAGATCAAATAAGTAACAAGGCCTCCTGTTCATTATGTTTGTTATCTATAACTGTAAGAAAGATTCATGTAAAGACCAATAAAAGCTTTAAAAACAATAAGGTTCCAAAATACTTAGATGAAGACAGATTTATCACACATTTTATAAATGGGAAAACTGTAAGACATCATCTAACAACAGACTGTATAAAATATATGCAATCGTTAAACACTTAAAGCGACTTTTCTAAGGGCATACAGTAAGAGAGAACTAAGAATAAAAAGAAGCAGAAAATCTGTCAGTCCAAAATCACCACATCAAAGAAAAATTTTAATATTACTCACTAAAAATTTTAAGTTCTGACAAAAATACTTGGGAAGCATCAAAGCAAAAGAATTATTTTTGATTGAAAAAGAAGTTTACTGGAAGAGGAAAAAAAATGTTTTAGAAATGCTCAAGCATCCACATTATCTTCTTTCTTTTTTTTGGCATTAGAAAAATCTAAGTAGTACTCTTCATTTTCTCTAATTGGTAGTGTCAGTCAAAATAGCTGGTAGTTGATATTCTAAAGCTGTATAAACTAAATTCCAAAAGTTGTGGTGGGAAGGCATATACATCATATTACTGGGGAATTTAACTGGGAACCTGTGCTCTGGGAACAAATATTCAAGCAAGTAATTTCTAAATTATTTCCATCTACACTGGAGGACTATTTCATAAGTGATCATTACCCATTTTAGTACACGTAAGTGGTAATGCCACAGTTCTCCATTTCTGAAACTCAGTTTCATACTACTCACTTCAAAGCAATGGAAGAGGAAAAAGAGTAATGTATTTGCTTTGCTTGAATTGGCCAGAGGCACAGTGGGAAGTAGGCTTCATCCCCTCACAAGACTAGGTTTAGGTGTTTTATTTGTGGCTTACATAAAAATTGTGATATTCTGAAACAGTAAGCACAAGAAAATCTTGTCCATTACTACAAAACATTGCCCGTATACCAATAGTTCCACATTAGCAATGGAAACAGTTGCTTAATCTTACTTTCAAAACTGTCCATATCTTCAAATGTAATAATAAGAAAATTAGGATATTTGCTTTTGGAGTTTCAGTAAGTTGTGAAAGTCTTTATCTTCAGCCTTCTAAGTAAAATTTTCAAAAAATAAAGACACAGTAACAGAAAAAAAAAGAAGAAAACATCTTCCAGTGCTTTGGTAATAACTGGTCTACAGTGAATTAACTGATTTTTTTTTTCTATGTATTTAGCAGCTTCTAATTCAATCTATTTCAGTTTTCTCTGTTCTTAAATGCAGATTGCTAGGTGGTAAAAAAGGGAGTTAATTAGCTATAAATACCAAACAGCACCCAAATAAAAAGGATCATTATGAACATATAGCAAACAGCTGTTCCATTTGATAAATTGGGTTGTTTCTAACAGTGTTTCTATCCAAACATTACAGAAGGCTTTTCTCTTTACATGACTGTTTTCCATGAAAACCAAATCTGTTCTATGCATGAAAGGTCAAAGAGGAAAGTAGCTGTATTTTTCTAAGGCAAGAATAAAGTTTATATTAGGTTGCATTAATAAAAATTTTTTCACTAACAACAATGAAAGTAGTACTATAATTGAAAGAATTAGTGTAGGAAGTAATCGTTAGATTGCGATAGGGACTAGAAATGTTACCAGATGCCTTTTTAGTTATTATCACAATTTTTAAAATATGGCTTTATTTATCTGACTCACTAAATTTAGAGCTATTGAAAAATATTAGATCAATGACTACAGAGTGTAAGACTGTCATACTTCCTCCATTTAAATGTTGTAATCTTGAATTAGAAGAGACTGTATGAAAAAGTAAATCTTGAGAATTACGTTTTTCAGAAAGATCACACACACCAGTCTATCTTCTATTTCCAGAAGTGATTGATCATGTAGACATCTGATGCTAACTTGGAATTAATAAAATACAAACTACCCCATCAATAAAAAGTGGAAGCTTAAATCAACATAAAAGAAGCTAAGAGAGCTTTAATTTCCTATGCTCACTGATATCTTCAACTCTTAAAAGTTTCATCATGGATGTCTGACTAATGAGACCTAGCTTATGCTACTGAAATTGCACCTCAAATCCAGACATTATATAAGAAATCACATAAACAGATTTCAAAATACACTCGAGTCATAGATCCAATTAACTGCCAGATGTTCTGAGTCATTATCACTCTGCCCATTTCAAATCCACCACCAGTATCACAACTTATTAAAGATTAGTTTCAATCCTATTTGATAAACTGCTTGAAGACTGGCTTTTTGTGGTTTAGGCATAAAACTATCTAGAATTTAATGAAATACTGCAGATTGACTCACCAAATAGGGACTTGATTTTCAAGTCTTTTAGCTACAGCTACTGGCCTGAACTACGAGACTGAGACGTAGAAACCTCTCTATTGTGTAACCAAATTTCTATGACATCCAGCCATAATGTTTTCTGACTTATTTTCTGTTTTCTGGGACTTGATCATATAGAAGTTTTCTATTTCTTTTGTACCAGACTAAGCATTTTCAAGTTACGGGAATTAATTTCAGACAAGGAAAGCCCTTTTTGCTGGATTTTTCTCAGCAAAATTTGGTATTAGACTTTTTAAAGTATCCTTAACTTATATAATTACAAAAGTACAAAATATAACCTCTCACATTTTCTTATCTCCCTCTGGTATATGTAGCAAACATATACATTTACAGAGAGATTGTCCAAGCAGTCAGGGATCAGGTAAGGAAGGCTTAAGCCCTGACAGAATTAAATCTGGCCAGGGACATCAAGGACAACAAGAAAAGCTTTATTTTCTCCTGGAAATGATGCTAAGGCACATGGAAAATAAGGAGGTGACTGGTGACAGCCAACACTTCTTCACCAAGGGCAAATCATGCCTGACCAATTTAGTGGCCTTCTACGATGGCTTTACAGCTTTGGTGGACAAGGCATGACAAACTGATGTCATCTGCCTGGACTTGCACAGAGCATTTTACACTGTCCCACAAGATATGCTTGTCTCTAAACTGGAGAGACATGGATTTGACGGACGGACGGACCATTTGGTGGATAAGGAATTGGCTAGATGGCCACACTCAGAGAGTTGCAGTCAATGGCTCAATGTCCAAGTGGAGACTGGTGATGAGTGGCATACTTCAGGGATCAGTATTGGGACTGACTCTCTTAAACATCTTTATCAACAACACGGACAGTGGGATAGAGTGCACCCTCAGCAAGTTCACTGACAACACCGTGGTGCGGTCAACATGCTGGAGGGAAGGGATGCCATCCAGAGAGACCTTGACAGCCTGGAAAAGTGGGCCCGTGTGAACCTCATGAAGTTCAACAAGGCCAAGTGCAACATGCAGCACGTGGGTCGGGGCAATTCCAAGCACAACTACAGGCTGGGTGGAGAATGGATTGAGAACAGCCCTGAGGAGACGGACTTGGGCGTGCTGGTGGACAAGAAACTCATGAGCCGGCAATGTGTGCTTGCAGCCCAGAAAGCCAGCCACATCCTGGGCTGCATCAAAAGGAGCGTGGCCAGCAGATCGAGGGAGGTGATTCTGTCTCTCTGTTCTGCTCTCGTGAGACCCCACCTAGAGTACTGCATCCAGCTCTGGAGCCCCCAACATAAGAAGGAGGTGGACCTGTTGGAGAGAGTCCAGAGGAAGCCATGAAGATCAGAGGGCTGGAACATCTCTCCTATGAGGACAGGCTGAGAGAACTGGGGCTGTTCAGCCTGGAGAAGAGGAGGCTCCGAGGAGACCTTATAGCAGCCTTCCAGTACCTCAAGGGGGCCTACACGAAAGATGAGGAGAAACTCTTCAGCAGGGTCTGTTGTGAAAGGACGAGGGGTAATGGTTTTAAAATAGAGGGAGGCAGATTCAAATGTGATATAGGGAAAAAAATTTTTACACTGAGAGTGGTGGAACACTGTAACAGGTTACCCAGAGAGGTGGTGAATGCCCCACATCCCTGGAAACATTCCAGGCCAGGTTGGATGGGGCTCTGAGCAACCTGATCTGGTTGGAGATGTCCCTGCTTCTTGCAGGGGGTTTGGACTGGATGGTCCTTAAAGGTCTCTTCCAACCCAAGCCGTTCTATGATTCTATGTGAATATCAGGATAGAATTTCAATGTAATAGAGATCTTGGTTTTTAGTAAAAAGCATAAAGTATAAAGGAATTGTTGTATGCCTGTTTTAATGGACACTTTTGACAATTTTTTCATTGACAGAGAAAAAATTTCATCATCCCATTAGTATTCAAAGGATTTACCCACACAGCTGTCCTATGTGAGACTGAAGGAATTTACCCTTGAGAAAAGATATGGTAAAGGTTAATGTCATCCATGTGTGGGGTTTTACTGTAATGCTCTCACAAAAAAAAAAAAAACAAACTGTGGAGGTCAAACCAAGCAACCAGGAACTGCAAAAACAATACCTTGGTTTTCCCCTTCTAGCTATTTTCTTACCTGCAAAAAATTGCCATTCAGGGGAAAAAAAAAATAAAATTATAAAATCAGTTTTAAGAAAGCATGTCACAATTCAAAACCCCTAAACTCTAACACTGTAAAGGAAGAGAAATGCAGTGCAGCAATCCAGAGGATACATTTTCTTAAGATGTTGTTTTGCCAATGGTACCCTCAAGATTATCATAATGAAGATGGTTTGTTTTTTTTTTTTTTGTCCTATATTTTTCCAGTTATTACATTAGATCTGCAGGAAACATTATGATTTTAAGACTGGTTCATGGCATTCATTTCCCTGTATTGACATTAACACTTTCCTAGAGGTCCCAACATGTACAAAATGCCTATGGAACCAAATAAGCTGTGATTACACTTATTACTGAAATAATTTCAGATACAGCTGAAAATATTAGATACGATTTTAGAAGTGTGCAATGAAATTATCCCTTTTTAAGTTGATTTTTGAAACCTAGCAGGGAGAAAGAGAGATCTCTAATAAACGACCTTTCTCTTTCAAATGACCTGCAAAGCCTGAACCTGAAAATATACAGAACACAGTATGGTATGAGGTTCACCTTTTAATTCAGATGTTTAATTACTCATTATATTATTACTCAGCTTTCAGAATTGTAGACTTGAAATAGAATTCTAAAAATTATTAATTAAGCTGCAGCTCTTTGACTGATTTATGTATTATTGCACCACTAATGAAAGGTCCAAGAGTTAGCACTTTGCTGAAAATTTGATTTTGGAATGAGAATAGAATTACAGCCCTTGAACCAAGCTGCATTGTATATGCAGTGTTGACAAGGAAACATACGTAGATAGGACATAAGGAGTCACAAAGAACAACTGCCAAGTAGGTGGATACGTTTTACTTTCTTGACCTCCGCTGCACTTTGTTCTTTGGTATTTTGACAGCACAGTAGGTTCGGCAGAAACTAAGCAAGAGATAGTTTTGCCACAGGCAAAACCAATTTGAAAGCTCAAAATACAAAAGAAAAAGCAAAATTTTTCTGCCTTCTTATTCACAATTATTAGAGGACAGAGATGAACAACAAAGGGAAAAATAAAATGTCTGCCGATGAGGCACATCATAAAAAAGCATAGTGTTTTCTACATGACATTGAGAGCATCAGCATCTACAACAAGTTTTCAGTCCAACCCACCCTCCTGAAAATAGTGTTATGTTAAAAGTAGTTCTTCGTCTACTGGCATTTCAGTAGAAACATAACCCAGTATATTTTTAAGTGTAAAACGTTACTAGTAGCAGCCATTTGGAATGGCAATCTTTAGTTAATTCTGAAAGAAAAACAGCACATGCCCTGCAACCTTAACACATATCTTTTTTTTTTTTTTTTTTAAATAGGACTAAGACTTTGCTGCTCAAAACAGTAGCTGGTTTGGGGATGAAGTGAGCTTCTAAATGTCATGAAGACAAGGCTTCATGGGAGAATGAGCTTGCAAATTAGTCTTAGCTTTAGAAGTTAATTCGTCTTTCTTAATCTTCTAGATCCAAGACTATTAAATTCTGTAACATGCTACATTTGCTACTTCTTATTTCAGCTACTTGAACATGGCATGAAATAAAAACTTGTAAAAGAGCAGCTTTACTACATCACAGGGTATTTTTTATTGAAATACGTATTTCTTAAGGCAATTAGTGTATTTCAGATTGCATTCTGAAATCAAATTCAGAAAGATATTCAGTGCCTGGGAAAATGCTGGGGTTTGCATTTACAAATAAAAACACAGTAAAAGTAATAGTGTGTGTGTGTTTGAAATAACAACAACAAAAAAAATTACCATTGTGCTATCTGAAACATCTTAATTCTGAAAAGGTAGGGAAAACAGTGAAAAACTTCTGCAGAAAGAACAAAGTCCTCAAAGAGAAATAAACATAAATAATATTAATATCTAAGAATTCACGTTCATTCTTCCACAGCCTTTTCAGTACAATAAGTAAGACAGGGGTTTATGGCATTGCTTACTATCCTTTCTTCTTCCCAATCTCTTTGCCTCTCTTTCTGACTAGTTCAGCAATTAATTTGCAACCATTAGGTCACTATATGTTTTATGTTGCTCCTACCACTTGCAAACTCGGTACAATTGTGTTACGTTCTGTATTGTTATAAAAATGTCTATATAATTATCAGTAAATTAACAGCAAATAGTATATAAACTATATAATAAATAAAGATGTATTTAGAAAATAAAGCAAGTACAAAAAGTAGATTATATTTATTTGCTGACAAATTCCACCTCAAAGTGGAAGCTCCCTCTTTCTATGAAAGTTATGTATTTCCTGTAAATGTGTGAATGTTCAGACATTACAGTAGTAAATGCATCAAGAAAAATATAAGGAAAATATGTCTGATGCTACCACTATTTGTTCTCCAGTTTGTAAAGACAGAAAATTTGGAGAATAATTTTTTAAAGTCTACAAGATTTGCATTATTGTTCATTATTAGCAACTAAGAATGTTACATACAGTCTTTTAATTGACACAGATCAATGTTTTATTTAGTATATATCAGCAACCTGACCTAGTTGAAGATGTCCCTGCTCCTTGCAGGGGAGTTGGACTAGACAACCTTTAAAAGTCCCTTCCAACCCAAACCATTCTTTGATTCTATGATTTCTTTGTCATAATCATGTATACTTGCCTGATTTTCCAACCCTGAATTTTGTAATATGTCTAAATTTATTTCAACTAATACCTATTTTCAAGTCTCCAGGTAGCATTGCAAGTACAAAATTAATGCAATTAAATTAAATTTCACTATTATTAAAACAGTAATTTCCACAAGAAACAAAAGATCTTGTCATTTGTCATCACAGACTCTGCAGTACATGCTTAGGATATACTGGTTCTAAATATATATATATATATATATATATTTTAAGTGACTGGGCAACTGTACAAGCCAGGTACTCAGATTCCATTACTGGGCTGGGACTGTGCTAAATCCGTGGATATCAGATGAAATGTAAATATATAGCTATTTTCAACTTGGTGTCTGCAAAGTCACAAGAGTTGTTGACACTTGCAGACTACACACTGTTATCAAGCTCTGAAGCAGCAAAACAAGAGTGTTCCTGACTTGACAGAAGGAAAAACTCTTTCAGCATAAGGACAGCCAAGCATTGGATTAGGTTGTAGTGCAGTTCCTTTCCTGGCAGGTTTTCAGGATGTGGCTCTGTAAAGCCCTAAGAAATCTAGTCTGATCTCATGGCTGATGCTGCTTTGAGCAGGAGGTAGGTCTCTTTCTTTGACTAAAGACCTCCTGAGATTCCTTCCTACACAAATTATCCTGTGATTTTATGTTAAATATGATTAAGATAGGTATCCTGGAAAATTATGCATATATTTAATTCTTGCATTCAGCAAATAAAAGTGATGTCTGAAAACGAGAGGAGAAATGGAAGAACCAGAAGGATTGAAATATAAACAGTTTTTAAGCAGGAAAAACCCAAGACTGAAGTGTGTAAGAATTATAAGATGACACAAACTTAAATATTTCACATCTCTGTATAAAACTCTGTACACATTTTAAAAATTTGACATTTACAAAGTGATAAAAACTGGAGGCAGTCTAAACTAAATTTATTCCTGGTAGGGGATTACATAAAGAAATGACAGGTTGGTGTTTCTTTTTTTTTTTTTTTTTTTTAAAAAAAAAAAAGGGG
>JAAGAY010005459.1:16607-29651 GCA_011801015.1 Ardeotis arabs
AAGAAAACGGTTTTGTTTTTTTTTTTTTTTTTTTTTTTTTGAAAAAAAAAAAGGTGGACCTACTCTCTAAGCATTTTTTCTACAGAAGAACTGAGGAAGAGTTACATTGGCAATACAGCATTAGATTGCAAAAATGAATGAATAAGTTCCTTTCTATTACTGGAATGATATAATGTTAGCCACTTTTAATATCACTCAGCAGCTCTATGAAACATAACGGATATAAAATTTACAACAACATGATAGAAATTTACTTATTGATGGCAACTCATGTTCCTTTCTTTTGGGACTGTCACAATAACAAGGAAAATTTAGATGCATCTCAAAAGCCATTTAAGAGAAAATCTTCAAGTCCTTTTGGAAATATAAACTATATTTGAAATGCAGTGTAATCTATTAGAAATGCATCTCATGATAGAACAAGTAAGGGGAAAATACAGGTTATCACATGAAGAGATGCTTTTATAGCACTCTGAGCATGTGAGTGGTTTCTACTGCACAAAGTTCCATTACCTCAATACCTGTAGATTACTAACGAATGAATAGCACTGTGCAAAATTAGATTTTATATAGTTTAAGAACTGCATTTGGATAATGATGTATCAAGTGGGATGAACTGATCCCATTATAAAATAGCTGCCTATTTAATTAGCAGTGTTCTGAACATTTGGTGTACTTCTATTTTAGTTAAGATAATATACTCTGTAGAATCAAAATTATATTTGTTTTAAATAACACACATGGACTAGAACATTCCTTGCTTATCTGTGGATCACAGAGATATGTAGTACACAAGTTGCTGTGAAGTAAATGTGAGGACTATTCCTTTCTTGCTTACTAAACTAATGCAAGAAAATACACAACAAAATTCAGTACACTGGGAAGAATCAATGCGAGAGTTAGAGGACTCAGGACAAATAAGTTTGTCTGCATATCACTGGCATCCTTACAGCCCTCCAGAATGTTTGTTTAAGACAAGACTGGTGTCCTGTATCTCTGTGAAATATAATTTTCTTCTACTACTAACACCATTTCAAAAATATTTCCAAGCCAATTTCCACTGTACAAACTCCATGCACAGTGTGTGACAATTATATGTATAGCTAATTTTTTAAAGAACCAAAGTTTCTTTTAGGGAATTACAAGATTTGTTCAGACTTTTATTTTCTCAGGGGTTTTATTGTGGATTTTTTTTTAATATTACTGCTATTTTTACTAAAATAATTCTTCTTTGGCATTTAAATAAAAACCTTAAAGCTGATGCTTGCGTAGTTTTGTGTTCCATGTAGAATATCCTGCAATTCTTTAAAATAATCTTACAGTTTAAGAGAGTGATGGTATATACGTCAATGGCTGATAAAATAATGCCTTTAAGAAAAATTGGAAACCCACAGGACAAAAATAAGAGCATCTTCAAGTGAAATGAAAAAGCAATAAATTAAAACCTTTTTACAAGTCATTTTTTTCACATTTTATTTCTTATTCAGTAAATCAGCAATCCATGGATTTTCACCTGTAAAATACTGCTGCAGGAAATTGCTCAATATGAATTATAAAGAGAACAGTTTAGTTAATTAAAAGTTTGACTAAGTAACAAGTTACTTAGACGACTAAATCCTAATTTCAAAATAATTTATCTACTTAGCCTGTCTCATGAAAAATTAATGGAAAAAGACTCATGTAGACTTTAAATCACTTTTGCAGATATGGTTTTGTTGGTTTAAAATGTGTTTTACCAAAAGGTATTTGATTTTTAAAATAAATACTGTATCCAAAAGATTATGTCACCATATTCTGAACTGTTCAGTGATTATTGTCAAAGACAGCATGTGGCAAGAGACAGCCTAATGACAGCTTCTGCTTAATATGGGTGTATCCAGAATCTTGTCCAGCAGTACAGTCCTCCATTTCATGAATTATTCATATCATGTAAAGTCTGAAACCAGTATTTCTCCATTACAAAGAGTTACTTTTACTAAGGCAATGGTTGAGTAAAGCACACTTATTAGAAAAATGGAAAAGTGTAAACAACCCTTTCCATTCAGATTTAAATGTATAATATTATTTTTAAAAATATTTTATTCCACTTCTTCCCCTCTGGCGGGAATTTTATATTGTACATAGGAAACTTTTGTATAGATTTTATGCTTAGAACTTAAACTGTCCAGTAAACCAGAAAATCAGTGAACAACAATGGTCAAAGTTCATCTCAGAACCAAACTGTCTGAGAAACTGTAATGGTGAGGGTTTGATCAGTCAATGAATCTATATCTGCTGTACTGCTCCACTATAAGAAAGAAATTCAAGAAGTCTAGAAAGACAGGAAACTATCTGGATTTTATATATTGGTAAAAAGAAAATAAAACCACCATTACAATTTTTAAGGGAAGTGAAATATAACTTCTAGTAGAAACATCTCTCTAATCTATAATTAATATTTTAGTTATAAATATCTATCCTATAAAATAGAAAAGTCACTCACAAAAAAAAGAAGATATCTTCTCCTAAAATCTTGTCTCCTTTTTTATCTATATCAGATGATCAAATAAGACATATTACCTCTCCTTACAAATCTTGCCTCATTTATTTTTTAAAGGTCTAGCCTGCCTTCTATTTAGAGCTTCCATATGCCTCTGGAAATGTCATCAAATACTCATTTTAGTTCCCTACCATATCAGTCAATTTACTGTTTTGGTTAAAGTGACATTTGACACATTTATGTTAACGATAAACCCCTTTTTCCCCAGACACTACTTACTGCTGCCAGCCATGAGAAGTGAAGGAGGATCATAGCTGGTAGCCCCAGGAAAGAGCTTGGGAAGGCAGAGGTCTAGTGAAGTTGGCTACCTGGCAGAGTAGGTGTGAGCCAGAATAACTAGGGTGGCAGAGAGCATGACACAAAACTATTACAATACCATAAGAATGTAAACATGTCCATATCTAATAAATTTGCTATCACACATGTCTAGAACCATGATGCTACTGTGGCATTAAAATAGTGCCACTTCTTTAAGTGGACTTTTTGTTGCTGTTGTTCTGGTCTACACTAGCTTCACTCTGAACGGATTTTTTTTTTTTTTTTTTTTTGCTTAGTAAATTCCGTTAACTCTAGAACTTCCACTTCCATCTTGTAAGGAGTCAGTCCTGGTGTGACAGAAACGTCACAGGATTCTATGAGCCCATGAGCCCACTCTCCTGTAGCTATCCCAGTCTTAGGCTCACCAGCTTTTAATAAGTTTTTCACTGCTCTCCCTATCTGTTTGTATCCTAAGAGAAAATATATATCTTCCAGTTCACTTTAATGCAGTATACAACACTCAAATTTTTGTAAAAAGAAACATAATTGGCTTACGTCCCTTGATTTCACTGAAAACTGCAAAACAATGCTTAGAGCCAGCATTTTCCTTCTGGAAGTCATCCACTGCTTAGAATGAAATGCTGTGCAAGCCTTCTCCAGTTGTTCTTCACACTTCCTGAAAGCTTCACTGTTCTATTTCCCACTCAACGTATTTCTTAGTTTGTTATTTTTCTGGCAATGTGTGATGTTTCAGATGGATTGCAGAATTATTCTCAAACAAACAACATCCCAAACAGGAAGGCTCACTTGGTTCAGACCTATATGAAGCAGGAACAAGGGAAAAGAGAGGAAATATAATTTTAAAACTGTAAGTGCTTATATTTGTATATAAGTATTTGTAAAATAGATAGGAAGCCAAGGAAATTGTCATCTATACAGAACTGACTGAAACAAATTGGTTTTCTAAAATTAACTTTTAAAGAATTTTCATTATGACCTTACTGACTAAATGTAGGGATTTTCTGAAATAGGAAGGGTACTTGAAATTTGAATTACATAATTACAAAGACACAAGGCAAAAACAGAAGCCAGGAAAAAAAAAGGATAGAAAGATTAAAAAGACATAAAATTAAGTTAGAGGAAACAGCAAAACACGATGCACAATCTGTAAAAAAATTTTTTTTTTTTTGTGACATTCCGTGAAATCTAGCATTTTGTTATGCAAAAAAAAAAAAAAGATTAAACTGTTGAGTCATTCCATATCTGGGCAATGGTCCCATAAAGAGAAATTATCTTTGTGGTGTCTCTGTTTAACTAATTTGTAGCAACCTAGGTTCTACCACGGTTCATAAGAGAGAGCTGTAAAATGAGGGAAAACACAGCACAAATTACTTTGCAAAAACAGAATTTACAGTTGCACATGACATAGAGGCTGTGGTGTGAACACACAGCTTATAACATGGCGCCAGTCTCAGAGAGGTTTGCATGCACCCAAAGCTGAAATAGAAAGGAGTAAATATCCATAAAATTAACATGGAAATTTGAGGGTTGTTATCTATTTTTTTTCTTAAAAATGTAAAACAAGTATAAAGAAAATACTTCAGCATAAGAAATCTTTCAAAGTAGGAAACAATTCTTATTTTGCAGGTCAGCCTTAAAAGCATGAAGAGTTCAATCATACCGAAACAGAACAGGAAAAACAATCACGGCAGATCTGCATTAACTTCAAACAATACAAGATAAAATAAAAAACCTCTCATAATCTCTCTTAAGACAGTAACTCACTCCACCCTTTATGATGTCCTCTGTGCCAAGGCCACAAATACAATAAGACTCATATTCCATTCTTTGATTGTCTCCAGATCATTTAAAAGCTTATTAATCTCATTGTTTGTGAGGAAAAAAAAAAAACAATATCTACAATAGCTGGGTCTTTGCTCAAAACCCGTTTGATTTTCTTTGACCTAAGCTTGAGTTAATGAAGGTCAGCAAGGAGTAATCAAAACAAGTTTCTGTGAATACTGGCATAAATTGAAACAAACTCTTTATTTCAGAAATGTCCTCGATATAATAAAAGCATTTGTGATACAATTGCATTACACAAGAACATACATAATATCCTAGCCATATCTAACCAGTTGATCTTTATTTTTAACAGATGAAAGGCGTTGGCATAAAAGCTAAATTTCTTTTTTGTCTTTTAAAACACTTTGAAACTAGAGGAGAGCACAGTAGAAAGTCCCTATCATCTCTCAGTGCCTATAGATTACCATTGAGAAGAACAGCATTCTATACGTTAGTTTTTCACTAGATTCACTGATACTAATAGAAATAAATTATGCATGTAAGTAGCTAATTAAAGTATATTATTACAAACAAAGCATATTCTTCTTTGCCAAATTAGGCTCCAAACAGAAAAGTTAAAAAATATAGTCAGAAATAACTGAATATACTACTGAGGTGATATGATTAATTAATATTACTTGTACAAAGTTATTTATTTAAATGTATTTATTTAAAATATTTAACCAGGAAATTACCATCAAGATTAAAAGAATTACACGTAGCCTACAGCAGCAACACACTAACATTTCCAGTATCTAAAGGCTAATAATTTATATTCAGGGTAAACGTAAGCGCAGTGGATATTAGCGAGCAAGGAGCAACATGGATGTCACTGAAAAGGAAGCATTTATTATGGATGTTAGGAGGAGAACTTTCTCACAAGTGAAGGAGGCAAAGGAAGAGCATACCTCATATCAGGGAGCAAAGGCACTACCGGGAAATGTCCCCAAAGCAATCATTAAATACATGAAGATACAATGCAAAGCCTTCTGGCAAGTGCCAAATGGCACCGTTGAGGAAGATGACACAGAATGCAGTATTTTAACTAGGCATCTTGAACTTAATTAAAAGTTCTAACTCAAAAAAGATAATTCCGCCAATGAAGCCTTTTTTCCTCATGGTATTTTTGTGCCTCCTCTGTGACACCGTACTGGCTAATCTCAGCATGAAAGAAACACAGCAAGCCATTGGAAAGCCAACAGACAGGCTGGGAAGAGCTGGTAAGCCCTCCTGAAAGATAAGTAATGTCCAGCCTGGAGTTTGCCTCAGTGCCCAGAGGATTAAAGGCACGAATTTCTGGCTCCATTTCTGCAGTGTGGAGAGAGGCTTCATATTCATACTGGTTAAAACATAAGTACATCACAGCTGTTACGTTCATGAATAACAGAGCTTTTTTGGTGTAAAGGTTTGCTTACTTATCAGTTTTGAGTAGATGAGAAAAAATTTAGTTCGGGTATTCTTATGTCAAGAGAAAAAAAAAAAATCAATATCCTTTTGCTAAGGCTCCAAATTATTTATTTTCAGACAAAATTTGCTTGCAATTTTCTGTACCTGGCCTTACAGACATATCCTGTATTACCCAGGAATTCCCTTCCAAGCTTTTCCATATATTGTTCAAGAAGACTGTTACTGCTTACTCTGTAAATGACATTTTTCCCTTTCAAGTCACTATAAGGCCACTAAGAATGGGTATGTAGAGCACAAAGTGTGCTATTAGACAAAATGTATTTTAAATAAAAACATGGACAGGTTCTCATCAAAATCCAAATATTCACCTAGTTTTCTTAGCTGATATCCTGTTGAATAATTACATTCTGTAATTTCAACTATATTGAACAGGCTATGTCGTCTGGAAGTATAAATGAGTGTACTGGCACTGAATGCTTGTTTACATCATCTGGAATATCATTCAGTGACAATTCCTTCACATTAATATGAAAACAGTTTCTATGGGCTATCCATGCAGCAAAATAAAAACATACAAAATACCATTCCACTAGAATATTCCCTATAAATATTTCCATTTTCATACAAGCTGATAAATGTTTCAAATATATTGTGATGCCAGTCTCTAAGACTTGCACTTTACTTTTCAACTAGCATACAAGTTTACAGTTTTCTGAAGATAGTTTACGGTTTGCAATCACA
The DNA here is from genome assembly GCA_011801015.1 of Ardeotis arabs. Taxonomy (NCBI): domain Eukaryota; kingdom Metazoa; phylum Chordata; class Aves; order Otidiformes; family Otididae; genus Ardeotis; species Ardeotis arabs. Next base: position 23,398 of record JAAGAY010005459.1, read on the forward strand.
ATTCACAAAGAGTTAACTTGAAGTTCATTTAATTGCAAATTCAAGTACACTATGTCTAGTAACTTTTGCACCACATGTCGCATACTTTGTACGTAGTAAAAGTAAGATTTACACTGTACTTTTCTATTTTTTTTCATTGTTTGCATATACAAAATAACTCACTTTCTCTCAGATTGCCCATGTAGAATTCACAGAATAAGAAAGATAGGAACTTGGACTCTTCCTATATTGCTTTTTTTAAAAAACAAATTATTTCCAAATAAGATACTAAATTTTACTTATCTCTCTGTCGAGAAGATCTCTTCCTCATTAAAGTTAAACTATGTAGCTGCTACTTGACACAGTTTTTTGTAACCTAAATAATGACCTGACTCATTTCACTGCTACCACCTTAGGGTATGATGAACACACAACACTTTTTAACACAGCAGACAAATCCCAAATTAAACATAGATATAAATTATTAAGTAGCACTTGTATAACATATAATTTTCTGAGAGTAGTTCCAAATGATATAAATCACTTTAAGAGTTGGTTTTTTTTTTTCCTGCCAATTCTGTTTCCTCTACCTGTATTAATGTAATTGTAACACAATACTATATTCAGATAGCTTAAAAATTCCACATTTCAGCTCCTATGACAGGTAACACTAATTTGAAAAAAAAATGGATTTGGCATCTGCATTTAACATATCTCTAAGTACAAAACTTAATTATCTTATACGGGGATACTTGGCATTTGTTAATAAAAACAATATCATTTATATTCATCATTCTAGACATGTTTCAGTCTAGCCTTAAGAAAATTTTACCTATTTCAGTCTTGTAAATTCTGCTTTATCTTACAATGTCACCCAGAATTGAGAGAATAGTAAGAAATGGAGTAGGGAGCTCATAAGAACAAATTGGATTTCTAATTTAAAACTAGAATCAAAACCATTATTCAGTGTTGCATTATTTTATTCTTTTGGAGAAGGACAAAACCTTTCATCTTCTAAGTTATATATAGTTTTCTACTTCCCCTCCCTACTGACAAATAGATTAGTTGAGGCAATTTCTCTCCATTAAAGGCTTTGCACTTGACACTGTAATGCAGTCACTGTTCAAATCACCCTTTAGGGGAGCATTTTTTAATTCAAGGTAACAGAAGGATTTGCATTTCTCACTTCAGTTGAACATAGTTCTTCTTCCTCTCTTCCTGTGTCCCATGTAACTCTCTCTATCTGATTCCACCTCAGTCAAGAAAAAAAAAACTTATTATGGATTTTTTTGTTTTCTGCTAGCAAACTAAACTACAAATTTGTACAAAATTTTTACAAGAGCTTTGTAGGTAGAAATAAAAATAAACACAAATTTATTTTGAGGTCTGATTAAGGAAGCATCAAATTATCTCAGCTGTAATGACTGGGTGGCATGAAATGAGCACATGAAAAAGACATGGGCAGAAGACTAACCAATACAATACAAAAGTTGTTTTTTTCTTAAGAGCTGCCCAACTGCAGATTGGCATCTGTAAACGCCAGATCCATAATATATTATACCATACATAGTGAGCTTGAAAATAATTACCCTTAGAATGATATTTTTTTAAAATGTTTTAAAACAAAACCAAAAAAGATAGAATTAATGTCATTAATATAGAGAGTTATCGTAAAAAGACACACATTCTTCATGTAAGTATTAACACCAGAACTGATATTCTCCCTCATGGCCTATTGGATGACCTAACTGTGCCGACCTCAGGCAACTGACCCAGTTGTTTGCCTCTAAAAAAGATTCTTATTAAGACTTGACTATGAAAGGCTCTAAAGATTAGCTGCCAAAACTTTATTTCTTTGAATTTGTTTTCTCTCAATTCTGACTCACACAAATAATTTCCTTTCGGTTTACTATCAGCCACAGAAAGCCAAATTTTACCTAGTAGCAGCAGGAGAGAGGTAGCTGATTTGGTACTTCTTGCTAGGAGCAAATAGTGGATTTACTATGCTAAAAATGTTGTGTTTTTTCTTTAGGATACACTTTTCAAGGTTTCTTTAAAAACAAACAAATAAAAAGAAAACATGATACTCTCACTAAAACTATATGCCACAAAGTAGCAACAAAATAACAATTTTATTGAAAATGAATTCCATTATTAGTGGTTAGATACAAGGAAATGAACATTTTCCTACAGAAATCTTGTGTTAATAGACTACAAAAAGGAGTATCATCCTAGACCAATGAAATACATACAATGATTGCACAGTAAATCTACATATATAAAATTGTACCTACCTGCTATACGATAGCTAGTTTAGCAATCAGGCTACTAATCTAGAATCTGAGACACTTTGGATACTCCATAAATTTCCTTTCTTTGCTCAGTAACGAACTAAGGTTCAGATGCTGAACATATATGGGTAACTAATTCTCAATGATTTCAACGCAAATTTGGCATTAACGATATAGATCATCTTTTTATGACTCACATTATCTGTGAAGTTGAGATAGTATCTTCCAATGTATGGCATAATTATACATAATAATATGTATGAATTAATGTATTTATTACTATAAATAACCCCATGCTTGGAAATAGAGGTCATAGAAATACCTAGGATCAGCAGTTTCTCACTGTAGACCATAGTACAGCTATGTGGAATATGATTTCCAATTCAGAAGATGAACCTCATCCTAAAAGAACTGACTAAACGTTTTCCAGTTTCTGTATAAAAAGAGAGATATCCAAAGATGAGATCAGACTTTCTCTCTAGTTTCTTTCAAAAAGCAGCCCAAGTTAAGAAAATGAATAATGCTTTTGTATATCAATCTGAAATATTAACCCCAAATATACACTGTCCATAAAGCTAGTTCCTACTTCCTTCTCTGACAGAAGAATCTTATTCCCCTTGACATAGGGGTATATATTCAATAACAATGTTACAGTTTAATTCTACCTTTGCATTAGATTAGTTTTTTGAGATTTTTGTTAAAATAAATCACTGGATAAATTCACCACATAGTACAATAAGCAGGATTATATCTTTTGTCTCTCATACAAAACTGATTACAGTGTTGATTTTTAAGAAATAATAAAGAAAACAAGCTTTGCCCACCCTAAAATTACCTGTGTGGGAGTGCAATTATTATACGAGGTATCACACATATCCCACACTGCACTGTTGTTTACCAGTGCTACAGTGAGACTAGTAAGAACAGGCATAAAGGGAATTGTAGAATTCAAAAAAATGCAAATACATCACAATAATTTCATCTATATGCCAGAAATAAAACACTTAAAACACTTGAAGTTTTTTTGGTATGCAGAAGAAACTGGGATACAAACAAGAAAATATCTTGGAAAAAAGTTGCATACTCAATTATTACCAGTACTTAATTTAATTTAAATGTCAAATGTAAGATATGAAATGTACACTGGCTTATTGGATGAGTGCTTTTTATACTATATATCTTTTTTCCTTTCCAAGCCCTCTTAGTTATTTCATAACTACATCAACAGTTGGGAAAATATATGTCTGACAAAAAAAACAAACAACTGATACCATACTTTTAAGCAAAATGAATTTTTATTTTATCAAATGTCAAAAGACAAAATTAAATTCTGGTATCATAGCTGAAAGAGTGGCACTCATTTTTTCAGAAAACATAGTAATAAGCATCTACAATGAGCATTTAATAACTGATTTATTAAAAAATCAGAAACCAAGAACAAATTTTTGAATCTTAAGTGGAATTAGATTCTTAAGTTTCAATTAATTTTAAAATTGTACAAAATATTATTATGTGAGTAAAGCATAAGCAGCTTGTGAGGAAGGTTCTGGAATAAACACATCTTTTTCCAAAATGATGTAAATTAAACTTGGCTTAGAGCAAGAATAACAAATATTTCAGCTGAAAAATACTAGATATTGTAAAGATTTACTTGCTAGTTAATTAGATTTTGGAACACAGTTTCATTATGCTATTAACTCTCTTAGATTTTGATGATACACAAGTTCAAAGAATGTTAGAAACCATTAGAGAAGAGATACTGAGACCGTCTAGTAGAAGTTCATAGGATATCAGAATTTAATTGGTGTTTACTTTATGACGGTCAGTTCCTTAGAATAAAATTTCATAACGTTCTATCTCAGAAGTCCTGTTAGGTGCTTGCCTTCATTTTAAAAGTGTTTTGGAACCCCAGCTTTTCATAACTAAATACATTCATACTTAGTCTCAGCCTTCATTTAATTAGAGTAAGTAAATCAAGTTTTCCTAAATTTTTCTCGTATATTAGATCCTATCTTACAATTGTACTAGGAGCTTTTCTTTGCACCTATTCTAGCTTAAAGTAATTTCTTTTCAAAGCTTATGAACAGAATGGTGAATCAGTTGACTTCATCCCAAGATATATATATAAAAATAAAGAATTTATAGTGTCAGTATTATCCTAATATCCAGACACATCGTAATACTTAATGCTGAGTTGGAAAATAATAATAATTCTTATTTTACAACAAAGGCACAGCAAGGTCAAATGGCAGATCAGATAAAGGGCATAAGCACTGAAATTATTCAGTATGTTACATCACAAATTTTGAGTGTAATGCCTACTCTTTGGAGTGGAATCCTGGACAGTGGCTGAAATGTGTACATTCCCCTTACAAAGCACAAACAACACCTCACAGTAGGATTAAAAAAACCCTACAGCATGGTATCATCTAGATCTACCCATCAGATCAGCCTTGAGGACTTAATAAGTCTCATATCCTGCCCCTGGGCACTTGTTATGACTGCAGAATTCTACTCAGAAGCCTCTTTAAAGACAGGGTGCAGCTTTGGAGAAATGAGCTAATATGGCACAGATTCAAGAAAAGACATGGGAAAATGGTAGCAGCAGTATAGTTATGGGGGTTACAGATAGTTTTAAAGACTCAAAGGCCTAATTTTGAGCTCTGCCTTATAGAAAAAGGTCCAAACCTTTATTTCCCACCTCCCAACAGAGGCCACTCTCTTTCTTTCACAGACATAGGGCAAATATAAGATACACTTAGACAAAAAAAACCCACAACAGTAGAGGAATTTAAACTCTGTACCCTATAATCCCTATATTTAATTCTTGGCTACCAAGACTCGGATCTCTGAAATCCCAAAGTACAGTCTAAACACTGTACTCTCATTCTCTTCTGTTGGAATTTCAACTACCAAGTATGTAGAACTCAGTGGGAGTCTTCAGCCAGTAAGAGTTGGATCCTTACCTATAAATTGGACAGCATCATAAATAAGTAAGAAATTTAGGGAATTTTCAACTGCTTTGAGACAATGTATTTCACTTTAGTCACTGGAAGTTTAAACGTTTATCGCCAATAGAGAAAGCAGCCTTTTTTTCCTAATAATACAATTGTAAAGTGAAAGTTAGAGACACCTTGGTCTTCTGAAATAAGACTTTCATCCTGAAGAAGAAAGGCAATACAAGAGAGTTCCAGTAAGCTAGAAGTGATTACATCTTTCTTATAAGGCACTTCTAGCAGGAAACAAGTTATTGTCCTGTACCCAAAAATAGTGGCATGTGTAGCCACTGAAAATAGTCCAGTCGAAGGTCAGCTAAGATTCTCAATCTAAGAGATACCCATGTTCTTATGGGGAAACAGTGATCTTTCAGTATGGAACATTCATTCAGCCTTGGTCCTGAATCTCTTTCAGTTTAACTTATCTCATTGTGAAAATACAATTGCTGTATCAATAGCAATAAGCCACAAGTCTTGTTAATGATGACAGCCAAAAAGACATCAAGCTATAAATACTCAAAACAGTAAAACATTTTAGGAACAACAGAGGAAACAAAAACCCCAGAAGCCTAGGTTTTTCCCAGAATTGACTGAGAATCTCAAGGCAATAGACAGTAGAGCAATGTACTAGATGGTTGATGTTATTGCTTTTGAGCTGATAGTTGTGAGATAATGTTATATTTTTTCAACACACTGGAGTGGATATTTTTTCTCCATTGGTCTCATTAACTTTTCAAAGTAGTCTTTTATTTTTATGCAGGTAGAATGTTCTTGTGTGGAGTTCAGTACATTGACAAAGCAGTGTTAATGAAAAAAATAGTAGTCTTTAAAGGTACTGTCCCTTATACAACAGTATGTATGGAGAATTGCACAAGATGTTCAGCCTGGAGAAGAGGAGGCTCCAGGGAGACCTGATAGCGGTCTTCCAGTACCTCAAGGGGGCCTACAAGAAAGATGGGGAGAGACTGTTCAGTAGGGCCTGTTGTGA
>JAAGAY010005460.1:0-10202 GCA_011801015.1 Ardeotis arabs
TGGGGCCCTCCCCAAGCCCCCACCTGCCCCTCCGGACCCCCTCATGGGGCAGGAGGGAGTGAGGAGCCCCATCCCTGCGTGGGAGGCTTGGGGGGGGCCCAGCACACCCTAGAAGAGCCGGGGCGGGGGGGGCGTCTGCCCGGGGTGACCTTGGGTGAGCAGTGCCTCCCGCCGTGCCTCAGTTTCCCCTCTGCCAAACGGGGTCGTGAGGCGGGGGGGGAGGGATGCAGAGGGGAGCCCCTTCCCCACAGCGGTTTTAGGTGTTGCACCCACCCTGGGGCCGGATCCTGCTCTTGATGTGGGGGGGATGGCTCAGCCCCCCCATCCCACTGCGATGACTGTGGGGAAGGGGTGCATTGACCTGGGGGGGGCCCTCTGTCGCCTCCCTGTCCCCCCCCCAGCAATTTTAGCCACAATTTAGGGCCTGAACTGGTGACAGCGGAGGGTGGCGCGCGGCCGGCCGGTGCGGGATCCGGCACTGGGTGCCAGGGCCCTGGCAGCGCCGTGTCCCCCCACTCCCTGCACCGTGGTGTCCCCTCTGGGTGCTGGGGGCCCGATCCAGGTGGGTGCTGAGAGGCGAGTGCGGGCAGCGATGCTCCGCCGATATCCCCCCCCCTCCTGCCATCGCTTTTTTTGCAGCGTCCCCGGGGTGACACAGGAATTGGGTCACCGCTGTCACCAGGGCACGTGGCTGCGGTGGGGAGGTTTGGTGCATGGGGGGGGAGCTGGAGGTGGTCGCGGGGGGGGTGAGATTCGGGCTCCGAGGGTGCTGGGGGGCAGCGCAGCCCCCACCAGCGGTGCCGGTGCTGCCAGTGCTTCGGCGGCGGGGGCCATGGCTCCCTTCGGAGCCGCTTCCCGAGATGGTTTTGCTGCCTTTCCCCTCAACAAAGGGAAACGGCCAAATTCAGCCACCGGCAAACCGGGCTGCGCTGCCCGCTGACCGCAGCAGGCTGACGGTGGCCGTGCACGCGTGTTGCACGCGTGTCCACGCGTGTGCGTGCGTGTCCACACGTGTGGGTGTGCCGCTCCCCGTAGCAGAGCTGCCCCTGGTTGCATGGGGACGTCAGGAGCCCCGGCGCTTTCCCTAAACTGGGAGGTTTTCGGTGACTTTGCAGCCCCCCGAGCCCTGCCAGGAGCCCGAAGTCACGGGGCAGGGTGGTGACGCACCGCGCTGGGTGTCACCGTTCCCCTCGCACGCGCCCTCGGAGCCGGCATCCCTTGCTTGCTCTGCGCACGCCACGTGATGCTTTGGCTCCCAGTTAAACCAGTGGCTCCTGGGAGGGCTCAGCCTGGCCACCAGGCCTGTGCCGGCGTGATGCTCGCCGGGTGCCGGCGCTGGATGCGGATCCCTGCTGCAGTGCCGGACGCGGTTTGTATCCTTAGATGAGCTCGAATATTTTTAATTAAACCTGCCAGTTTGGATGCGATTTAATTTCTCAGAGGACTGAACTGCGCCGGCCGCTCGGTGCATCGCCCGTGCCGAGGCCGCTCTGGCCGTGCCCGTTTCCCGGCGTTGCCTTCGGTGAGGTTTTCCAACCGGTGCCTTTCCCCGTGCCGCCATCTCTCTATGTGCTGGGCGAGCGGGTCGCCACCGGCCTGGGCAGGATGGTTTCGCGGTGGTGCCAGCGCGGTGACGTCCGGCGTGCGTTCGGTAACGTAAATGGGAGTAAGGAAAACCGTGCCGCTGCGCTTGCTTGACCCGTTTGCGCCCGATCGCCACCAGCGTTGAGAGTGCTGCATCCCGGGGGGCTCCGGCATCTCCCCAGGATGGGAGCGTGGTAGCCAAAAAGACGCTGCCGCACCCCCGGCAGCGCCCGGCCCCGCCGCGGAGGGTACCTGGTGACCGTGGGGACCCACTTGGGCTCACCCCCGGGGACCTTCGGGCTCCGGATGTGTCTCCCCAAAAGGGGCGATGGAGGTTTTGGTTCCCTTCGGGAAGGAGAGGAAGAGCGATCGTCTGGCGCGGAGGAGATCCCAGCGGGGCTGCCTTGTGCTAACAGGATTTTACTCCCTATTTAATTACAATTTTGTCAAATGAAAAAAAAAAAAGAAAAGGGGGAAAAAGATCCCTCTCGTCTCTTTGTGCCGGTTCCTGGCAGCCGGTTAATTAACGAGCGGCTGGTGAAGCCGCCGCTCCCCAGAGGAGGTCCCAGGGGACCCCAGCCCCAGGAGCTGGCGGTCACACCTCGGTCCCAGTTCCTCCCAGTTCAGCCCAGTTTGGCCCACTGGCGACAAGGCAGACCGCAGTCGTGGCAGCATTGTGCCGATGCACCGTGGCTAATCCCCGGCTCTTCCCTCTGTAATCCCGCTGGCCGAGATAATCTCATCACGCCCGGCAGCACCGCGGCCAAGCTGGGTGCTGGGTTTGGTGCCGGATGGATCGGGGGGCTGGGGACACGGTGGCCTGGGGGAGCGCCCACTTTGGGTGCGTCCCCGTCGGGGCGATATGGGGCTGCGGGCGCCCGCGGGCTCCTTGGGCACCAGGTGGGGAAACTGAGGCACGGAGCAGGGGACGGCACGTGGCTTTGCAGTAGCTGGGGGGTGGCAGCCGCCCCCGTCCCAGCGCCGAAAAGAAACGCGAGGCGCTGGAGGAGGGCGGGGTGGGAAGAGGCAGTGGTGGCAGCACCCACGTGCCCCCCTCCCCCGGAGAGACTGGATCCGGCCCCGGTTTGGGCGGTGGGAACGTAACTGGTTTTTATTATCGGCCCCATCCGTCATCTCCCGCCGGGGGACGTCGAGATAAAGCGCCGGGAAATCAGGAGGCGTCGAGGCGGCGATTTGGGAGGCTGGGAGCCGGGATCTGTGCTCACCCCCGACCCCCTGCGGGGCCCGATCCTGCCCAGGGCAGCAGGTAGGGAGTGCGGAGCCGCAAATAACCCCGGCAGCTGCCCCGGCACCGCCTGCGCCCTGTCCCTCACGGCAGCTTTCGGGGAGCGAGCCGGCGCGGCGTGAGGTCAGCGCCGGGAATAGCCCGGGCCTGATCCTGCCTGCGGGCCGGGAGGGGCTGTCGGTCAGAGCCGGGGTGCGTTGTGTGGCCCCTCCTGCTTGCATGCGCCACATGTGTGGGTGACAGCCCCGTGCACACGCGTGTGCACAGGCACCACTCCTGTGCACATCCCTCACGTGCGTGACAGCCGGTGCGCACACACCTGTACGCAGGTGGTATCCCGTGCGCAGGCACCTGCACACGTGTGACAGCGAGTGCACACACGACATGTGGTGCACACAGATGACAGCCGGTGCGCATGCTGCCGTGTGTACACACGTGACATTTGGTGCACGCACATGTGCCGGACACACGTGCCAGCTGCTGCACACGCCAACACCTGTACACGCGTGATAAGCGGAGCACACCTACCTGCACATGTGTGCCAGCCGCTGCCTATACTGCCACCTGCACACACGTGACAGCTGGTGCACACGCGCTGGCACACACGTGTGACACCCAGTGCACGCCCCGACACCTGCACACGCACATGCGTGACGTGTGAGGCGCACACACCCGCACGCAGATGACACCCGGCACGTGTGATGGGGCCGCCCGGGGGGCAGGGACCTTTGTCACCCGTTGTGCCGTGAGCGTTGCAGTGGCTGGGAGGACGCGGTGGCGGTGCGGAGGGGCCGGGACCGTGCCGGCCCGGTGGGTGCCCGTGTCTGAGCGGGCTTTGCTGGTGCTGGTGGGAGAACAAGGCGCCGTTTCGGGGGCAGCGAGGCAGCACCTGACCTTCCGGCGAGGCGGCGCTGAGCGCAGAGGCGGCGGCGCTGGGCGCGCGCCTGCAAACAATGGCCCTTTGTTCCACACCGCCGCTGGCATCCTGCATCCCATCCTGCATCCCAACCTGCATCCCACATCCCATCCTGCATCCCGTCCCATATCCCAGCCTGTATCCTGCATCCCATCCTGTATCTCGCATCCCTGCCTGCATCCCATATCCCAGCCTGCATCTCGCATCCTGTCTTGCATCCCAGCCTGCATCCCGTATCCCATCCTGTATCCTACATCGCAGCCTGTATCCCATCCTGCTTCCTATCCCGCATCTCTGTCCGCATTCCAGCTTGCTTTCTGCATCCCAGCCCACATCCCATCCCGCATCCTGTATCCCATCCGGCATGCTGTGTCCCACCTTGAACCCCACATCCATCCTGCATCCCAGCCTGCATCCTTTATCCCCTCCTGTATCCCCTTCTGCTTCCCGCATCCCATCGTGCATCCTGTATCCCACCCCACATCCTACATCCAACGTGGTGCTGGGGACGGTGACGCAGGGGGGACCGAGGGGACCCCAGGGGCTGCCAACCCCCCCAGCGCCCACCCGCAGCCCTCGCTCCTCTCCTCGCAGTTTTGCCGAGCGGATATTTAATTTTATTTCACTACAAACAAGTGTTTTGAAGCGTAGAAATCCAAACCGGAGGCGCGAAATGCCCTGTTTTTCCCAACCGGAGCAGGAGAGCCCGAAACAGGAATAGAACCACCAAATCCCAACAATTCAACTTTGTTAAGGCTTAAAAAAAATGAGCAGGCTGAGGGGCTGCTCCCGGCGTCCCCGGCTTCTCCTCCGGCTCCGCTGGCTCTTCCCGGCTGCTGGGATCCGTGGGTTTGTTATTGTAGGGTTCCCGCTTGGAGCTGGGTGTAAACACAGCGGTTCGTTGGCGTAGGGTCACCGCCCGGAGCGGAGCATGCGCGCTGGTTTGTCATCGTGGGGTCTCCCAGGCAGGGCTGGGTTTGCTGGTTTGTACTGGGCTGGAACTGGGGGCTGCGCATCCCTCTGCCTGCTCTGGGACAGGGATCCCTGGGGATGGGGGCACCCTGGGGACAGGGATCCCTGGGGATGGGGCACCCTGGGGATGGGGGCACCCCGGCGACAGGGATCCCTGGGGATGGGGGCACCCTGGGGATGGGGGCACCCTGGGGACAGGGATCCCTAGGGGTGGGGCTCCCTGGGGGTGGGAGACCCCAGAGACATGGGATCCTTGGAGATGGGACACCCTGGGGACAGGGTTCCTTAGGGATGGGGCACCCTGGGGACATGGGCTCCATGGGGATGGGACACCCTGGGGATGGGGATCCCTAGGGACAGGTCACCCTAGGGATAGGGGCACCCTGGGGACAGGGTTCCTTAGGGATTGGGCACCCTGGGGGGATGGAACACCCCAGGGACAGGGTTCTTTGGGGCCATGGGCTCCCCTGGGGACGGGGCACCCTGGGGTGCAAGGGGAGGCCCAGGGGACCAGCAGGGCTCTGGGTGGGAGGGTCCCAGGAGGGGTGGCCAGGCTCGGGAGCAGGGGGTTCCCCCTTCCCATGCCGAGGGGAAACTGAGGCAGGAGGCCGGGAGCAGTGACTCGGAGCGGCCAGACCTGGGCGTGTCTGTGGCCACCCGCAGCCAGGGTGACCCTGCGGCCATGCGGGTGCCAAAATGGGGTGCTGGGGTGAAGTCTGGGGGACCCGGTGAGGGTGCAGAGCCCCTGGGGTGGCACAGGAGACCGGGGAGGACGAGGGGTGTGAGTGCCTTTGGGGACAAGGGGGGGTGGCTGTCCCACCTTGGGGACAGAGAGTCCTCGAGAGGACACCATCCATAATATGCAGATGAGTATGTGTTTAATATGCAATTATTATTATTTTATTTTATTATTTTTATATTATACATTATATTATTTAATTATCATTTAATATGCAAATATTGTGTGTACGTATTTAATATGCAAATTGCCACGCGGCTCTGGGCGGCCACCAGCACCGCCCGGGCGGGGCGGAAGGGACCCGCTGTGGGACACCGGGCACCCACGGGTGTCACCGGGCGACTGTCACCCCCGGGCACCCACTGGTGATGGCTACGGGAGGGGACAAAGCCACCCAAAGTGATCCCAGGGTCCCCACCGTCCCCAGAGCCCCGTGCTGGGGGGTCGGACCCCCTTGGGGTGTGGGGATGGCGTGAGGGGCCTGGGTCCCCACCCGGGTGAGGGGTGGTGGGCGGCGAGGAGGGGACGGGGACCGGGACCGGGACGGGGACGGGGCTATAAACGGCAGCTGTAAGCGGAGCCGGTAACCGGAGCGGGAGGCCCGGGGGGGACATTTGAGCCGCCGAGGGGGCCCTGGAAGCGCCAAGGTAAATGGGTGGGTGCTGCGCCGCCCTCCCCCCTCCTCCAACGCTGGTGGGCTCTGTCCCTGTCACTCGCATGGGGGACCCTATTGGGGTCCCTGCCATCCTCCTGGCACCCCCCCCAGCTCTGGGGGTGCTGGCTGCCTGCCTCCCCTCGCCGGGAGGTGCAGATTTGGGGGGGGGCACACACACACGGCGGGGGCCAGGGCCAGCGCGCGGTGCCAGGTGGCCGGGGTGACATTTGCTCCGTCCCCGCCGTGGGGGGACAGCTGCTTCCTGGCTCTGCCATCTGAACCGGCCCCGGATCGGAAACCCGGGGGGGCCGAGCCCCCCAGCCCCGCCGGCAGCAGCAGCTGGGGTGGGGGGGGCGGTCCCCATGGCCGTTTTTGGGGGGACACACACTGCTGGTGACCCCCAGGCCCCCTCTATGACAATGGGGGTGCCTCGCTGTGTGCCCCGTCTTTCCCAGTGTGTCCCCCCCACTTTCCCAGTATCCCCCCTCCCTTTCCCAGTATGCCCCCCCGCTTTCCCAGTATCCCCCCCACCTTTTCCCAGTGCCTTTCTAATGGGTTTCTGTTCTGAGGCTGAGCCAGCGCAGATGAAATCTGGGATCCCATGGGAATCAGCTCCGGTGAGGATTTTGGGGGGGGCCCACGGTGCCTCTGTCCCCACCACGGCTTGGCGTGGGGCGGGGGGGGGTCACCGGGTGGGCTCGCGCCGGCAGTTTCCCGTGATGCGTTGGGAGGGGACGCCGCGCTGCCACTTGGGGGGTCCCATGGGTGCCCCCCCCCTCCCATGCCGGGTCCCCGGCTGCGGTGACAGCTGCCGGGGGTGGGGGGTTTGGAGGCTCTGGTTACGGTGACATCAGCCCTACCTTCCCACCTGGCGCGGGTGGGGGGCACAGGCCCCCCTCCCCTGGGGGTCCCTGGGGGGGTACGCGACAGCTGAGCCGCTTTCAGGACGCTGGAGCCCCCAGCGCCATTGGGGCGTCCTGGGTGGGTGTGGGGGGGGGTGACACCCGCCCCAACTGTGGGACCCAGGCATCTGGGACCCCCCCTCTGAGCGCTGGGGACGGCGGTGGCCGTGTCTTCAGGTCAGCGGCGGAGGCGGCCGGCGGAGCTCAGGTGGGCAGATTGGGCTGCTGCGGGGGGGGCCTCCCATCGCCAGGAGGGGAAGGGGGACAGCGTACCCCCCCGTGGTGCGTGGCGGGGGGGGGCTGGCAGCCCCCTCCGCAGGGTCGGAGAGACCCCGCTGTGCTCAGGGATCGCTGCTGCACTGGGTGGGGTGGCGGGTGAAACTGGGGGGCTGCCCCCCCTTCCTGCCCTGTCACCCCATATCGGGGGTCAGGGAGATGCTGGGGGCGGGGGGAGGACAAGGTGAGCAGCTGTACCCCGTCGTTCCCCCCCCCAAAGCTTTGTGTGCAGAGGGTGAGGGCTGAGCGCGCTTTCAAATGGGGAAACTAAGGCACGGAGCAGGGGGCTGCAGCAGGGACAAGGCCAAGGGACACGCCCGAGGCTGTTCAGCTGCTCGGTGTCGGAGAATCCCACCTGGAGACCCCCACCCCTCCCGGACCACCCGCCGCATCCTTGGGCCGCCCTCTCCCCACCCGCTGCCTCAGTTTCCCCGTGGCCGCCTCGGGGACCAGCACGGTGACCGTCCCGTCCCCTCTGCCGCCGCCGTGAATGGGTCCCTGTTCGGCACCCCTCTCCCCGCCGGCCCCCTCCTCCCCGCGGCCTTCGCCGCCTTTTCTTTGCCCGCACAATCGCGAGCATTTATGGCGCCGGAGGCTCCGGTTACCCCGCGCCCGCTCGCTGTCACCACGCAGGCCGGGGGGTGGGGGGACACGGTGACACCGGACCCCTCGCTTGGGGTTACAGGTGCCCGAGGCTGCAACGCGGCCTCCCTGCACCCCAAATCCCAGAGTGGATTCTCAGGTTGCTGATAGATGCCGAGCCCTTCCCTTGGCCTGCTTTTTGGGGTGCCCCCTCCCTGCCCCTCAAATCCCACCCGACGTGGGTGGATTCTCAGGTGGCTGATAGACACTGAGCCCTTCCCTTGGGCTGCTTTTTGGGGTCCCCCACCTCTGGCGCCTGGGGACTCTGCGGGGACCTTAAATTTGGTGATTTTTGGATGCTGCTGGTGCCGATCGGTGGATTAGGGGGAGTTACGGGGGGGGCACATTGTTACCCCAGTGGGACGGCTCGTTTGGGTAACGAGGCTGAGCAAGGAGCCCCCCAAAGGGGAAAGCTGGAGGGGGGCTTTGGAGGAGCCCCCTAATTCAGGTGGTGAAAGCCTCTGAGGCTTTAATTACAGCAATTAAATTGTTAATGGCTTTTATAAAGCAGCTCAGGCACAAAAAATAAATTAAAAAATCGGAATTTCCAAGTTGGCACCCAAGGGATGGGGCCAGAAACAGATCATTTTCCTCTTTTTTGGAGAAAAATCCACCCCCCCATCCCACTGCTCGGCACGAACGCGTCAGCAGCGCCAAACCTCTGCGTCACTTTTGGCGTTTGCCAGGGTCGTGGCACAGCTGTGCCGCCGGTGTTGCCGGCTTTGCTGCGTGGTTCGCTCTTGCAGGCACCCGTCGGTTCTTTTTTAATAGAAATATCTATTAAATATATTAATATATATTACAAATTAATAAAGGGTGGTGCCGTTTGCTCCTTGGGCAAGTGGGGAAACTGAGGCATGGACCCGTCCCACGGCTGGTTGTCCCGGCTTTGCGTGGCTGTGGCTGTCACCGGGAGGCCACCGGGAAAGTGAGTCCCATCCGAGCCCGGCTCACCGCCCGAGGGGGTGTCCCCGGGGGCTGTGACAGCGTGGGGACAGAGCTGGGTGTCCCCGAGGTCCGTGACACCGTGGGGCTGGGGCCAGTTGTCCCCAGGGGATGTGACACCGTGGGAACGGAGTCGGTCGTCCCTGGGGTCTGTGACACCGTGGGGACTGGGTCGGGTGTCCCTGGGGTCTGTGACACCGTGGGGACGGGGCCAGTTGTCCCCAGGAGCTGTGACACCGGGGTCAGGTCCCACTGGGGTCAGGTCCTACCCGGAGGCTGTGACCCCGCAGAGGGGACGGGGACGAGTCTCCCCGCTGGCACCGCCCGGCGTGCCGGCACCGTGACCCCCAGCCCCACGCAATGTCACCCGTCCTCGCACCCCGCAGGGGACGCGGCGGCGGGAGGGCGACAGTTCGATCCAATTAATAATTCAAATCGCTAATCAATGAAATCCCCGCCTGGCTGCTAATTACCCAGCCCTGCCCCACAGATACAAGCGGCAGGGCCGTGGGGCAGGGCTGGGTGGCACGGTGACTGGGTGACGGTGGCATCGGGGCTGGCCGGCGGCAGGGATGCCATGGCATGTGGCGTTCCGATGTGTCCCCAGGGATTTTCCAAGCCATCCCGGTGGCATTCTGGATGGAGGAAGAGTCGCGCTGGCTTCCCCCGTGTCCCCATGTCCCCAGCCCCTCTGCACCGCCATGCACCGCCTTCGTTGCCCCCATGGCTCGTTGGCGGTGGGCCGCTGGTAAAGCTCCAGTTTGGGCCCAGTAGCCCCAGTGCGGAGCCGCGCAGGCGCTGGGGGCAGATCGGCGGGGGCGCGGGGGCCGCTTTTCCCAGCATATTTGAAATTCTTCAGCCAGGGAAGGATTCGCTTCCCTATCGCCAATCCCGGCTGCATCCCACGCCGGCCCCTCGCCGCTGGCACGGACCCAGCGCCGGCGCCAGAAGCCCCCCGAGACCCCCCCCACCCCAGACCCCAGCACCGCTGATGGGTTTGGGGTGCGGGTGCTGCAGGATGAGGGGGTCAGTGGCACGCGATGGGGAGGGGACTTGGGCGCCCCGGTGGGTGCTGCCCCCCTCCCACCGCTCCCCGTGCCCGCAGGTGCGGTGGGTGCCCACCCGTGCCGGGGGACGCCATGGGGCCACCCCCGCGTGTCCCCCTCGTCCTGCTGCTCCTGCTCGCCACGGAGAGGACGGCCCGCGGCACCTTCCCCGAGGAGCCCGGCCCCATCGCCGTAGCCCCCGAGGACTGTGAGTGCCCACCCAGGGATGCAGGGTGGGGGCCGGGGGGGCTCTGTTCATGCGCAAGGTGGGGGGGGACA
>JAAGAY010005461.1:0-17912 GCA_011801015.1 Ardeotis arabs
GTCAAGTGCTGGCCTTTTCAGACCGGAAGCTGAATCCCGTCATATATATCTACACTTTTCCAGAACTGAGTAAACTGACAGAATTAAAAGGTAGTGATCTGGTAATCCTCTCCGTCACTATTTCATTAAAACAATACTTAAATTGTCCAGTTTCTGAAAGGTTTTTTTTTATAAGACTTGTAAAGCAGTGTGACAGGAAACTGTCTCATGACAAGATGCGTGGAAAGCTGTGGAAAGAATTTTCCACTGCACTATTTCTAGTTAGACTCAAGCTAGGAAGGAATATGACTATACAAAATGGAACCACTACAAAGGGAAAAGAAATGGAATTAAATGGAATTTGTTTTAGGAAAATATAGTCAGAATAACAAAAAAAAAATCATACTGCAGTAGGCTCCCAAGCAGATGCTGAAAGCCACGTTGAGAAATCTGAGATGTGAGAGAATTGAGGGTTCTTGCAGTTAAACTTTGGAGTCTGGGATCTAATCTAATGTATATTTTTGCCTGCTCCATAACTTTTCTCTCCTTAGTTAAGTTGCGTACCCTATCCATGTTTCAGTTTCTTTGCCGTTTAAGTACGGATCATACTACTTGCTTATTTTGGGATATGAATGAAATTATGACTGCAAAGGATTTCAGGATACTTGGGAAAAAGATACTTTACAAATTCAAGGTATTATTGAAAAAACATAGGGAACATGTTTATGATCAATAGTCTGGAGTGAAGCAAAGGAATCAGAGGCCTGAAGAATGTCTTTGAAGAGTTAAAGTGGATATAAAGGAACTGAGAAAAGTACTCTATCCGTGATAGTATCCAGTAAAGTCCAGGGCAGTTAAAGACCATGTTCTCTTTATTTTTACATTTCAGGTAATGCTCAGCTGGACTACACCTTACTTGCATTTAGTTTCACAGGCCCATATCTAGCCAGTTACTCTTCAGTCCCAGAATTTGTTCTTTCAGTCTGGTAAGAGTAAAAAAAAAATTCTCCAATACCATTTACATTTAATTAATATTTTTGTATGTGTGTGCTGTTTTAGCATAAATAAAGTTAACAAATGTGGAAGACGCACTGGTTGCATTAATTTCCTGGTTTTTTTTCTGATTGATTATTGTTTGCAAACTTTCTTTACCAAATTCTAGCTTAGTAGCCACCAGTCAGAATGACTGTTAGTTTGCTACAGCTAACTTCTACCTTCAAAATTTTGTGGTTTGGAGTACTTCTAAAGCCTTCAACATCAGTTAATTATCTGTTCACGCTTGGAGGTTGAGTACCATACTGTTTGTGAAAGAATGTTGCCTGCTGAAAAAAGTGTTTCTAATGCCGATTTCTACTTTTTTGTCCCCTGGACCGTCCAGTGGTCCGCTTAATTACCTGTGCTTGATCTTAATTCTATCCTATAGTTGTGCTCAGTGGTTACGTTACGATGGGTCACTGGGTTAGATCATCTTTTTCTGCTTATTGTCATGAAAATAAATATTATATAATACAGTGCAGATACAGAAAGTTAGAATATTTAATTTTTTAAATTGTTCTGTAAAAATATAATCCTGCTCTTGCCTCCATTGCCAGCAAGCTTCCATTGACTATGGAGTCTGAACATTTCTTCAAAACAAATGGGGAGGGTGGAGTAGGAGCAAGGCAAGCAAGGACATGTAAGGAATATTCTGTATACTGCCAATTTAATTAGGACTTTTTCTTGTACAATGATTAGTGAAGAGGCAGAAACTCCTGTAACTTCAGAATTTTAGTAATGATAGTAGATACTATTACAGGTGCCTCTTCTTTATCCCTTAAAAGGAAGAATAATGTTTCCTGTGAACTCTGAAGGATGTCTGTGTGTATGTTACAGTAGAAACCAAGACATCCTTACTGGCCTGAAGAGCTGACATGCTTGTCACTTAGAGCAGAAATAATACACATGGTCTAATGGGTTCATGGTGTGCACTTAAACAAAAATCCACCATCTTGAAAGACTTCTTTAGATTATCCTTAAAAGTGGAAGGATCTAGAAATATTTAAATGCTTTAAGGTAATAGTGATTTCCAAGGTAAATTTAAACATATTTGAATCAGCATGAATATGACTATCAGCAGCTAATTGTCATAAAAGAACCATCCTAGATTCCAGTCAGAAAGAATTTAGAGCGAAATAGAATTATCTTACAATGTTAAACTTAGAATTTATAATAACTTGAACAGAGGTGTGTGAATTTACTGTAACATCAGGACCTTCATTTTTGCAATTGGATTATGTTGTGCATTCATTGTAGAAATGTGTGTGCACAGATGAAAGAAATCTCAGTGTTCAATATTCTTAGCGTGTGATTGCAATATGATGATTGCACATTTCCTGTATTTTAAGCAGATAGTTTGGAATCAGAGGTATGAGAGACGTTTTGAAAGTTATGTCAGTCTCAAAGTATAGAAAGCTTATGGATAACTAAAAGCTGCCTTTTGTCTGAGGTGTTTTTATCCCTAGATCTTTATTCTTTTCTGTTTAAAGGAAAGGCTTAATGCCAGTTTCTTTTTCAGGTACATATACCATATAATTTCAGACCTTAATAAATTATCTACTATAAAAGAGTGTTGGCTCTATCTGTTAGATATGAGATGAGAGCATGCTGACAGATCTTTAGAGAGAGCACTACACTGATGTCTTTTAAAGTCAGAATTGCAGCTTATAGCTTTCTGTAATTTTAATGAGAGTTACTGTATATGTGTGAATATTTCTTGGTTTTTGCACATGCTATCAATATTAACCATTGTTTTGCATCCTGGTCTGTTTCTGTGGGTGCATTTATTACAGGCCAGACCAACGGGATTATGCTAAATCCATTTAGAGCAGTGTATGCATTTTAGGTTTTTTTCCTCTCAGCAGTAATGACAAACACTAAAGCTATAAATGTTATTTAGGTTAACAGTCAGATATATTGTCCAAGAAATTAAAGAACAGTTTTAACCATTTTCTTCAAATGATGTTAATCAGTTCTTGGAGAGCACCTAAAAATGAGAATACAGTCAAGAATTAATCTGGATAATGGGGAAATATGCAAATTAGATGGTGAGAACGTAAAATAGATTACACTGGACAAAAGAAAAGTCAGTGGAAAGCAAATTCCCAGGCTTATGTCAGCTATACATAACAGCCCCACACAAATTCTACCCTGTTTTGTGTTCAATGTTTTGTGTTAATGCAGCCATAGCTTGTATGTCTGCATCCGCAACACAATTACTGTATTACCTAAGTAATTCATCCATAGATAATCACGGGCTGACTGTGTTTTATTTCCTGATTATAATACCTTCCAACTGCAAGCTTGCAAGCATTATAATCATTATTTTACAGATTGGAAAAGCAAGGCTGAGGTCTGGGGTGCTGAAAAGTTAATTGTTTGGGCCCATTCAATTGTCACTGATGGAACTGATGAAAAAAAAATCCACGTCTCTTGACTCAGTTGTTCTTTTCACAAAAGGAAGTGCATGATAATGTTTCTAAAATGTCAGCTTTGAAAATTATTTTACTATTCACTTTATTGTAGCAGTAATAATTTTATGTGGCTAATTGCCCACCTTCTTTTCATTCTCAAGAGGACCTAACTTATTCGACAGCAGAAATTTTTTGTCAGTGACAAAGTATTTGTTTTCCAAACTTGATCTTGAATGTCAGTCATAATCACATCTGGATCTTTGTCTTGAATGTTTTTGACTTATTTAATGGCTTTGATTTTCTTTTACTCTCCTTAATGAAGGAACTGGCAAGAAAATATCCTCCTGTGCAGTGAATCTCAGCCAGGGGTAACAGCGACCTCTTTAAGTTTTAACCCTATGAATTGGCAACAACTGTGTTTTGTTAATGAGAGCTCCGTGACAATCTGGCATATTGAAAGAAATAATGATGAGCATTACCTTAAGCGAAAGTAAGTGAAACATACTTCAGGTTAAGAGAAAAATCTAGAAGTGTATTTTAATAACTAAGGCTAGCAACCTACATCTGTTTGCAAATAATTTAATCCTATCTAGTTCACCTACCAATTGCAATCAGTAATTGCTAAATCATAACCAGTGTGAATCTATCTAGCCAATCAAGTGAATTTAATTTATTATTTTATTTCTTAGCACTCACATGCCCAGATTATGCACATCATGAAGCTAGTACTAATCAGCTGCTTTGGCAGCCTCTATCAAAAGCTTCATGACTGAGTTAAGGTCATGCCTGGACTGCTTTCCCACAAGTGGCTATGTTGAGCATTGCTTTTGTAGCTATGAAACCACCAAATTTAGATCAAGTTGCTTCCTAGTAAGCATAGTTAAACAATATGTTATTGTAATCACGAACTACCAAAAGCAGT
Source organism: Ardeotis arabs (assembly GCA_011801015.1). Classification (NCBI taxonomy): domain Eukaryota; kingdom Metazoa; phylum Chordata; class Aves; order Otidiformes; family Otididae; genus Ardeotis; species Ardeotis arabs. The sequence goes on from JAAGAY010005461.1 coordinate 4,351, forward strand.
ATCAGTTTTCTGTGTGATTTCCAGCTTGTGTGGCCAATTTACAGGTCCAGAGGGGATGGCTCTGTAAATGCAATTCACTGAGCACAGCAAACCTAGAATTTATTTGTGCTAAAGTGTCTTTTGAGACTGGTATAAAAGTAGTATGTATCACTCAGGTTGGAGTCCTTGAAGTATACCACTAATGCTATTTCAGTGGCAGCTACTCTACAATTCCCAGCTACTCTACAATTTAATCTCGTTAGCTGTGAATATAACCAACATATTGTCACTGACACAGCTATACTAGTGAAAGCATAGACAAGGCCTTAATTTGTGATCTGAAAAGAATACTAAAGGGTTTTTGCCTTTTTGTTGTTATAGAGTACACATGTGAAAATACAAATGTACTCCTTTTTCCTCACTTTTCATTCAATTCAGTAGAGGTTAAGCCTCCACTGAGAATTTTTTATTTTACATACATTTTTTTCCAACTCACAAATCAACATAGTTTGTAAAATACAGAATCCTCAACTCCTGCATTTTAACAGCCACTCATACACCAATTCCCAGAGTGCAACAGGCAAATACTACTACTAATTTTTCATCATCATTAAACTTTCTCCAAATAAACATTAAGCATGATTCCTCACAGCATATGCAAGGTAGGTATGTGACTTTATTAATCCTGGTTAGTAAGGAAGCAGTAACATAGAATAGCTGTTTATACAAGGCAACAAGAAAAGGCACTGAGCTAGAACATGGCAATCGGTTTCTGCCAGTTAGAAGCATTCCTCTTTTGTAGTAGAATTACTATTGCTTTTCAGTGAACTGGTATGTGCCACGCAGAATGATTGTCTACAATAATCCTCCATTACTCTTACAGAAGTAAAGCCTATTAACTACGCTGGTGTCTTGAATTTTTGAAAACATGCTTCTCAATTTTGTATCAGCATTTACTATTTGTAATATTTCTTCTCCTCAGACAGTGTCTCTTGGTTTTTCACAGCTCTGTGAAACTCCCTGATGGACAAGGATCTGTGAATCCTAACAAGGATTTGTTTTTCCCAGTTTCTCATAGTGAAGATCCATACTATGGCCCTCATGTGCCAGTTTCAGCCGTTGCTGGATTGGTAGGAGATGAAGCAGAAACATTCATGGTAGTTACTGTTTTTTTTTTATTTTTACTATTCCAAGTCCTCATACTTTTTATGCAAATACATGTTAATAAATTAATAATTTTAATGTCTGTTAAACAAGCACAACCCAGTAAATAAATCTATTGTCTCAACAATATTTTAAAAATCCATTTTGACAGGAGACCTAGAAGGCGTGCTGCTACTGCACAGTGCAGTACAATGTAGAGATTTCTGACACAGTTCCTAGTACAGTAATATATATTTGTACAGGGGAGGTGCTAATCTGTATCCCGGAAGCAGTGTAAGCATGTCAGCACTTAACCATGCCCAAGCTAATATGACCTGCTGAAGCCTTGAAAAGCTATTCCCATACTAGATGGGTAGTAACCTTCAGGTATCCTTACTTCCCTTTGGGATTTGTTTTGGTTTTGACTCTGAAAATGTCTCAAGCTATGGAAGCATTGAAGGCTTCATTCCAGACAGCAACCCCTGCTTCTGAAATACATTCCCATACCAGTGTCAGTGTTGGACCTACCCATTTGTCTCCTTTGTATTTGGTCATTCACTTATTAGCCTCCTTTGAGATACTTCTTTTGAGAGGCTTCACAAGTGTTCTAATTTTGTCTGAAACTTACTTTCACCTGACTACCAACTAGAAGCATCTGCCTGTGTGAAAACTTTTAACTTGCAAATCTGTGATTCTCTTCTAAGATTCAGACCATCATTTTCTATTTGGTGGCCTGTGATATATATGAGACACCAAAACTAGCATGCATAAGATATTGGCATTATACTACAGCTTTTCAATGGACAAATGTGAGTTCTGTGTTATCAGATCAGTATACCACAGGTTTCTGCCATAAACTTTTCTTATAAAGCAGAATAAATAATAAAAATAGGGAATTATGATTTCCTGACCTCATCTTCTTTTCATGGCTTCATGCATTCAGATTTGCAGAGGTTTTAAACTGTGTAACTGCTGATGCCTTTGGTTTCCAGGACAATCAGTAACTACAAACAAACATCCTGTAGTGATGCTGATTACACACACTGCTTATATTTCAGATCACTTAGAACATAGAAAATGAAGATAATGGATGCTCATCAGGGTCATTGCCTTTTTCTTCTGCCTTACTGCCTCTTATATTATGTGCAGATAATGAACTCCAAAAACCACTCTCTTCTTTAGCCTGTAAAGTGAATTATGCGAGATACTGGGGAAAAAAACAACTGCCATATTAGATCTGTGTGGCTTAACAGAATTTATCTGTCATTGAATGGATGCTATTCCATTCAGGAGTGGTAGGTTCTTATGCTTGAACTTGCAGAACCATGTCATGAACTTTTCCACATGGAAAAGTTTGTGCTTTCAACCACACTAGATACCACTATAAAGTCTTTGTATTCCCAACTGCCTTCAGAAAAACATAGTTTTTTTAGCACCTTCAAGGTCATTATATTCTCCTTGTACATACAAATATTCCTGGAGTAAGAGTAGACTGTTCTACCTGTCTTTGGCAAAGATTTCCTTTTCTTTCAAAATACATGGTAAATATTTTCATAGTTATTTACTATCGAAATGCCATAGACAAGTGTATTTTGGTTGTGAATATTGACAAGGTAATGAACATCAGGTTATTTAGAAATGAAAGGGTTTTTTTTCAGAAATACAAGCTGCTGTTGTTCCTTTTGTTGTTGTGGTGGTACATAGTTTCCTGTCTACTAAACTGTGAGGTGCTACACTTAGAGTTTAGCAGTGAGAGGCACTGAATCAATTTCTGGCACGCTTTCACCTTGCTCCAGACTATAATAGCTGAGCAATTTTTTGCAGGACTTGCATTTATTTTGCCTTACAGTGCTAATTCTCCCATCCATGCATGCCTGTGCACATATGCTCCATCTCTAACCTAGCAGAAAAATTGAACCACCAGTAGATCTTGTAACCACCCACACTGGGGAGGAATCGCACGCATTTGTTTTGTCAGGTTAAGCACACCCTTCCAGCACCCCAACATGGAACATGTAGTTTTGGCAAAGCAATTCCTGCACAAGTTGATCAGAATATACTTGATGGAGAAGATACTTCTTTGAAATATTACTTTATCAAGATCTTTATGTTGAAAAGTGTCAAATGTAGCAACTTTGAGAGATTGAAATGACTGAACTTGATGAGTTTCTCAGATATCAAGACATCTTCAGACTACAATTGCTGTAAAGGACCATGCTGTCCAAAGTAGAAGTGATATAACTATTATTCTTCACTGTCTTTATAAATTGGCAGGCTGCTGTGGCATATGGTTACCATCACTGATGATTTTTATACCATTACAAATGTCTGTAAGCAGTTCTCTGACTCTGGCCTTAAATCTGTGCCTTGACATTTGTAAATACCTTGAAGTTATTTTTGTCTCTACTATCATCAATGCTTTCTTAATTAGTAAGAGACAACCTGCTTCTCCTGCCATGGTTAATGAGATGGGTTCAGTCGAATGCAGTGGGAGTAGTATCATGGCCTGATGAAGCTCTCCCTATCTCTGCAGAATTTGACAGGAGCTGTGTTCTTCATCACTAAATCCAAGTCAGTTGCGACCAATGTTTTTCACATTGATGTAAGCATCCAAAGTGGAGAACCTTTTATTTAGACTATTATTTAAAGGAGTTGTCCTCAACCTCAAATTTAAAGAGGTCGTCCATGGTCCTTTGAGGCTGTACCCCACTCCTAAGGAATATGCGAGAGGCAAGTAAGAAAAGTGAGCCCATTGCCAGTGTACTTGTTTGGTTTTTTGAAATGTGTTAAGATTCCATACTCTAGAACAAGATACCGAGGCTGGGTATGTACCAAAGTGCAACCACAAAGGGGCAGCAGAGTGAAAGGAATGGAAATATCCTACAGCTTTCAATGCTTTTCTTTCATGCATTAGATTGATTTATTTTTTTTCAATATTTCTTACAGTTGAGACCTCAGTTTTCTGAATATGAAACCATGACAAGACCACTTGACTCCACTTTGTTCCCAGTACCAATTTTATTCTGTTGTCTTTTTGTAAAACTTTTCATGACAAGGATCCATCATGGATTTTTTTCCCTGAAGAGGTGCTACTCAAAAGGGAAAAACGTTGAAAAAAAGATGGCATCATTATTTTTATGCACCACCGTACCAATGCACAGGTCAAGAAGCAAGCTGGTTTAGGATTTACATAATCTCATCCTAGGATTAGCATATTTTATCTAGTTTCTGTCTAAAGGCGGTCATGACAGCAGGTACAAAGGAACATTACAGAAGCTTCTGATTCACAGTAATTCAGTTACAACCTTCCCAAAGATTTGTGATGTTCAAGTCTCATAAAATCAGTGAAGATGCCGATACTAAATGTTTCTCTGGGTGATGTAAAGCCCCATTTGTTATAGATTTATTACTGTTAGTCCTATTTGATTTATAAAGTAAATATTAATATACTTTACTTCTCTAACATTTCCCCCCTGAGAAATTCAAAATGCTTTGTAAGCATAAATAGAGGGTAAGTTACTTACCCACAATCATATGGCAAGTCCTTGGCATATTTTAGTAATGAAATTTGGGTACCTGTGAAACTCTGTCCTGTGTTTTCATCGCAAGTCCATCCATGTTTCCTCTTTTTATAGAACCTTTAGTAAGACAGCAGGTGTTTTATAGAATTACAGACTCTTCTTTTTTTCATCTATCATATTGTCTAGTGTTCCTCACAACTTCTGCTCACATGCATGGTTCTTTGAATCTTCTCTTTTAAATGTTCTCCCAAGGTTTTCTTGTGTTTTGTTCCTCCATCCCCCTCCTCGAATTCTCTGCCATCTAGTTCTGTCTATCATGGTATTTATATGACCCCTATTACTTTTGTATTGGAACAGGTGACTGTCTTTAATAATATTTGTTGGAGAAGTTCTCTTCTTCCTGGTTTATGGATGATGGATCTATGGGATTTATTTTAGTAAAATGAAATTCAAGGCACATGCGAAGTCTGTGGCAGAGGTATTTCTAGAACTAATTTCCAGACGACACAAAGGATGACAGAGCTGTTTTACAGAGCAATTTGGGTTATATGCTAAGATAAACTATTCAAACAAAATATCTTTTAGTACTGCCACTTCTTCTTAGTGGAAGACTATTCTGAAAAGCAGTTTGAAAACCCTTTGTCAGGGTGAGGTGATAGTGGGTAACCATTTCAATTTGGGATTTCAGTGCTATTCTGACATAAAAAAAAAAAAAATTCTAGGGGCTCAATGTGTTGAATTTTATCATAATTTTATCATTAAAAAACCTGTGAGATGACCTGGTTATGGTGGGTTGATATCTTTGCCAGGGTAGGGAAGATACTGGACAATTTCCAAGCTAGGGGACAAAACTAACAGATGCAAGTGCTGGAGAATAAATCCAGATAAATTCAAATTAAAAAATGAAAATATAATTCATAACTTAAACAAGCTTCTAGGGAGAGAGGTGAGTTCTCCACCACTATCTGCAGACATAGACTTTTCTGGAGAACGTTCTTTTTTACTCAAGTTACTAGCCTCAGTGAAGGGATGACTAAATAAAATAAGGCTGAAGTTATACAAATGGTCACACTCTGTGAGGTAATGATCAGGTTTTTGCCTTAATATGTATGTAACTGCTTGTACCAATACTTGTTAATTGTTGATTTAACTTGTTTATTTTTGTGCTGAAGCCTAGAAATTACAGTAATCCTTCAGTGCATCCTACCTCCCACTGCTGGGCTGCAACCTCAGAAATTTACTTGGGTTGTAAAGAAGGATATGTTTTGGCAATTGATACAGAGACACACAGTGTTTCTATTCTTCAACAAAAACCTCAACCTGGTAAGAAATAGTTATGTTGTATGCTTTATTCAAATAGGAAAGAAAGTAGATATGTAAAAGCCTTTTTTTTTTCTTTCTTCTGTTCTCCTATTGTATACCTCACAGAAATTGCAAAGCTATATTGTAGAGCCATATTTCTTTTATTAGTATGATAAACATTTGAGAATGTCTTTTGAACTTCTGTATGGGATTCTTTAGCACCCAATAATTGGCTTTAATTTTTCTTTGGCAAGTTTCTTTTGAAATCCTGCTAGATTAACATTGAACTATTAATATACCAGCTATATGCAGTCTTTTTACTATTAGTTAAGTGTCTTATTTTGCATGAAATATTGGATTGTCCTCATTTGGTATCTTAGATAATGTTAGAACAGGTCTTTGAAGGCTCATGATGAGTCTTCAAACAACAAAACTGAATTTAATGTAATGTTGCTTAATAGAATTTCTTAAGGTCAGCTCTTACATAAATGATTTTATAATGAAAACAAGGCTGTAAAGACTATCAGGCTTTACTGCAGAAAGTATGAAGCACAGAAAGTGGACAGAAGATGTCTTTGGCTTCAAACAAAGAAATCTGCTTTTAACTTTTTCTAGAATGGGAGGACGCGGTACATGTCCCTCAGATTGATTGCAGTTTGCCGAGGTGATTTGTCTGCCCTGTATATATTCCTGTCTTTTTTCATGGGGATCTTTGTCAGCTTAGTAACTGACTGAAGTTTTCTGGCAACAGCAGCCCATTCCATGCCTTCTTTTTTCTGGAATTCCTGAAGTCTTTCCCCTGCTACCTGCCCCATGCTACCCTTCTGTGCCCATTCAGAGGGCTCCCAAGATGGAGGACAGTGAGACACACCTGTACCCTGCCATCCTTTGCAGGGATGGGAGGTGTCAATCCTACTGTGCACATGAAGTTCACTGGTTCAGTCAGGTCTAAGAGGAGTATTGAAATATGCTTCTCCCTAGCACTAGAACTGAGTGATCTTGTTGTAGAACAACATAGAACTGTTTCTCTAATAAACACTGAATCGGTGTTATAGACAGTCTGGTGATAATCTTGTTTTCTTCTTTTGCCATGTAATACATTATTTTTTAAGCTGCAGCAAGTATCCCTGACTTTCCGTATCTCTGTTCAGTTTTGATAGTTAATACAGAAACAGAAGGCTGCTCTTTAAAAACCCCGACAAACCAGCATTATTTCTCTGCTTTTGAAATCAGAGTTTTAAGTTTACCAAATCAAGAGTTGGATATCATCAACAAGTAAAAGCTGAGGTGTGACCGGAAATGTTTTTGCCAGTTCAGTAGAAGGCATCAAGAATATTTGCCATTCAGGCTTTTCCTTGCCCTGTATATTCTTCTTTGAGTCTTGTTCTAAAACTGTGTAACAAAATTGTCTGTATTCATGTTGTACTGAAGGTTCTGCTTAATTTAAAACATACTGCAATCTGTATCTATTTAGCAGAATGCTTACATGCGTGTCCAACTTCAAGCACATGCTAAATACCTGTTACGGTGTCGCAAACAGAATCATAAGCAGCCACAGCATTTCACTTGGGCATTTTTTTTAGACTGACTGAAGTTTCCTTCATAAGTAAATAAAGTAAAAATCAAGCTGAATCACATAAAGATTGTGCCTGCTCAGTTGCATAAATGACAGAAATGGGGAATATTGGGGAAGAACGCACACTTTTGATTCAGTATCCTGAACCTGGCCTTTTTTCAATAGGCTGGAATACAACTGACTTTTATTGCAATACTGACATATAAACAAGGTTGACGTTATAAATTTTTTTTCTTTTGTGCAGAACACATGTGTAAAACGGCGGATGTGGTGTCATATACTCGTGGAGGAGCACATAAAAAGAAAGGTATTTCCATGTTCAAATCAAGCTAATAGATTTTTAGGTAGTGTCAGTGATGTTTGGGAGTAGTAATATGTGAGTATAGCTGGAAACCACTGATTAGAAAAACTCAGCTCATACTGGCCTCTGTAAAATACACTGATGGCAGTCTTTTATATATTTACATGACAAATGATTAATAGCTTTTGTGCAAATAGACAGCCAAATGAATAGCCTTAGGAAAAAGTGGCAGTGAAATAATTTCTGTTCATTTGAATTTAAATTAGAATAAGTAATGCTAGAATAAGTTCTCTGCTGCTTAGGTTCTCTGCTGCTTAGCCTCTCTACTGCTTAGTTGTAGTAATTTTTTAATTTTTTTTTTAGAACGGCAATCACTTGTGATTTAGTTGAGTTAGGATTTAGGGGTTTTATCAAACACTTTGTTTTGTGCTCCACAGTACAAAAAAAGATATTCACGTAACGGACAAAGGTCAGCACAGGGCCACAAAGATTATTGCAGAGTCTGAGTACATGACATACGAAGATGGGCTAGGAAAACTTTGTTCAAGCTAGAGAAAAGGAAATGGGGGATTTTACTATTGCTTCAGCTGCCTAATGAAAAGTCACACAGAAGATGGAATCAGACAAGCAAAGGACACAGTTTGCATCAATGGAAATTCTGGGTAGATATTAGGAAAAAAAGTACTTTCACAGTGAAGATAGTCAGACATTGGGACAAGTTGTCCAGAGAAGCTGTGGAACTTCCATTCTTGTAGATATTCAGACCTCAGCTGCATATGACTTTAGACAAAATGATCTAACTTTGAAGTTGGTGTTGAGTTTGAAGTTGGCTTTGTGCTGAGCGGGAGGTTGGATCAGAGGACTTCTAGGGTCCCTTCCAACCTAACCTCTATGATTCTGTTATTGACAAACTTTAATATGACTATCCAGAGGATGGCTGTGCCATCAAGAGGAACCTGGATGAGCTTGAGAAGTGGGCCCATGTGAACCTCATGAGATTCAACAAGGCCGAGTGCAAGGTCCTGTACCTGGATCAGGGCAACCCCCACTATCAAAACAGGCTAGGGGATGAAGGGATTGAGAGCAGCCTTGCGAAGGACTTGTGGGTACTGGTGGATGAAGGGCTAGACGTGAATCGGCAATGTGCACTTGCAGCCCAGAAAGCTAACCATATCCTGAGCTGTATCAAAAGAAGCATGGCCAGCATATCGAGGGAGGTGATTCTCCCCCTCTACTCTGCCCTGGTGAGACCCCACCTGGAGTACTGCATCCAGCTCTGGAGCCCTCAGTACAAGAAAGATATGGACCTGTTGGAGTGGGTCCAGAGGAGGGCCACAGAAATGATCAGAGGGCTGGAGCACCTCTCCCTATGAGGAAAGGCTGAGAGAGTTGGGGTTGTTTATCCTGGAGGAGAGGAGACTCCAGGGAGACCTTTATTGCAGCCTTTCAGTACTTACAGGGGGCTTATAAGAAACATGAGGACAAACTTTTTAGCAGAGCCTTTTGGAATAGGACAAAGGGTAGTGGTTTTGAACTAAAAGAGAGTAGATTTAGACTAAATATAAGGAAGAAATTTTTTTGCTATGAGGGTGGTGAAACACTGGAGGAGGTTAGCTCAAATTACTCACAAATACTAAACAATCTCAGATTTTACGTTGACATGTTTTTGCAATAAATTAAGTCTGATATTTTATGTTGGTTTTGTGCTCTCAGGTGGCATACCAAACAATCTTCAAAAAACAGTTTTATTTGCCATGGCTTTTTGTAATGAGGGACTGTACGCAGCTGGAAGTGTAAGGCATCCTTTATGCTTTTAACTTATTCTTACTGTGTGAAAATCAAAGAACATTCAAATGGAGTATATTTGTAGAATTCACTGCAAAGAGGAGTTAGAAGAAAGTAGAGGGCTGCAGAACTATAAAGGTCCTCTCTGGTGTTGTATATATTTTCTTTGTTAAGACTTGAGACAAGAAATCAGAAGGGAGCAGGGTGGGAAGAGATTCCATTTTTGTAGTTAAGGAAACAACAAAAGAAGACAATCCTATTTTTAACAAAAGAGTACTCTAGAGGAACAGAAAAGAAGGGTGAACAAAAAATAGGAAATGAGAGAAAATGACCAAGAGAGCTGCCAGATTGTTTTGTGCTGTATCTAACTCAATATTAAACCCAAACTGACGTTGCTATTGTACGTTGCTGCTTAAGAGTGGACTAAATTCTTATACTGTCTCAAAAGAAACAATACCAAATCTTAAGTATTAACTGATGAGAGAGACTGTTTTTATCAAACATGGACTGTTACTAAAACTTGTATTAAAGAACACCTTCATTTTTCAATAGATTTATTATCCAGGATAAGAGTCATCTGGATTTAAACATAATAAAAGGCAAATGAGACCATTAGTGATGGGATACAGTTGAACACTGTTACTTTAGAGATTTTCAGAAGTTCTTGCAGTTCAGCTTGCCAGAGTGGGTTAGGATAAATGACCTAGATCTGATGTGGATTTGTACTTTTCTTCACAGGAGGGCATTTTGTTTTTTTATCACATCAAGGATCTGCAGTATGAGATGAAAATCTGCACTGATATCTTACAACCCATATCCACCCTCATATTCTCTCCTGATTACACCGTACTTCTGCTTGTCACTGACCAGGTATAGCATTTGAGATAATAGCATTATGTAATAGGATGTTCCTGTGAATCTGTATGTGTATGCTCATCCTGCTAGTATGAAATGTCTGGAATGTAATCACACAGATAAAGAAATTATATCAGAGGCAACCTTAGTCCGTCTTGTGTTTCTAATAAAATACTGCAAACACTTTTAATGAAGCACAGAACAATTGTTTCCTACAGATGGTGAATTAAAAAGTACCTAATGCTGAGATTTCCCAACAGAAATAGTCATGTGTTTACAGGGGAGTACATGTTCAGGGTCTCCAGTGTATCTAGGTCATGTGGGACCTGCTGTGCATGAGCCCTAAGCTTGATGTGTGCCTGCACAGTAAGAAAAGTGTAGCTTGGGTACATCAGACCTACTGTGGCTACGCACTAGAGTTGTTCTGTACCTGTACCTGTATTTGTCTGGCAACCCAGTCCAAGATCCTTCTTTGACCAGCCTGATGTCCAGAAATCTTAGACAAGGGTCCCAAATCCTCAGATTCCACCTGTTTTTCCAGATCTTCAATCATTTAAATTGGCATTTTTAAAGCTCTTAAAATGTTTTTGTAGTATGTGTTTGTGTGTGTGTGTCAGGAGTTTCTGTGTTCAGGGCAGCAGTACAATGGTAAATTTGGTCACATTCTGCCTCTGATTTCATTCTCCTTTTGTAAAATGAGTAGAGAATTTCTAAAATCTTTGTCAATATTAGTTATGAATTATTTCTAAAAGGCTTTGAGGTCTTTAAAGTCAAATATAAAACTTTAAAAAGTGAAGCTCAGAAAGATGGATTATTTTTGCTGAAGTATTTGAAAGCTTTTAATGAAAAGTTTTGTAGCCCCATGATGGATTATTTCTCTTTATTTGTCAGGGTACAATCTATACTTACAGACCTGCTCACAGTGGAGAAGTTGTCAAACTCTTGGACACATGCAGCACTTCTTTTCTGGCAGCTGATTTTCTTACTCCAGGGAACAAGTACTGTGTGGTAAGAAATAGTGTTCTTTCTTATATATAATAGTGGCTCTTTTCAGGTAACCAATATGTTGCTAAGGCATAAAATCAAAAGCCTTGCAGAGACTGGGACTGTTCTGATATTTGTTACAGTAGTGTAACTTCTCATTAAGGAATTAATTGGCATTAATTCATCTATGGCCCATAAAAGGCTCAGAACTTGCCCTAGAATGCAGGGTGGATAATTCACAGGCTGCTAAAATGCCATGCTGGTTCTGCTGTTGATTTGTGTGACTTGCTATTGTTCAGGAATATAGATGACAAAAGGTGGATTCAATTCAGAGAACAGAATTTGGAACAAGAAATTCCTACTGATCTTTTCAGCCTTCAGCACAAATTGGAACAGCCAGAGAGATGTCTCTGTCCTGGGTTGAGGGACAAAGGCAGCCTTACTCATGGGTCTATCCATTCTGAGAAATTCCTTGGTTTCCTCCTATGTCTTTGACTCCTGCAAGACATATATTTTGGCCAGCAAGTCTGATTCCTCTCCAGGCCATGAATTCTTTAAGTAGCCTAGGAACCCTGGGGTCTTAATCAATTAGATTTGCTGAATCTGTTTGTCATTAGCATGGGAATAATAAATTTTACCTGACTCTGAATGAGTAATGAGAGCGGTGATTGATCTCTAGCCATACTTTACTGTGGAATTATAAAATGTCCTGGAATTATAAAATGGATATAAGGAGGACTCAAGCACTATTATGATATGCATAATTTTTCATGTGAGAAAATAAGACCTCTCCTTATCCCTTTCCTATGCAAAGAAAATTATAAGCAGGTTTTTCTATTGCTGGCTGAATGGTGGGAGTGCTATATATTGATCAGGTTTACGTGTTTTGCCCTATATTGTCTCATTCTGCTTAAAGACCATTCTTGTAGTTGCAGCAATTCACAAAAATTATTGAACATTTTCCTTAGGTAAGTGTACCTTGCAGCAACTGGACTTAAAGGAATAGCAAGGTAATTCCAAGCAAAACTAGTAACCCTTGATCTGCTATGCCTAGACATTAGTTGAGTTTATATTCTTAAGAAGATCACTAGTCTCTTCCAAACTATTTGGTTATTCCACTCTCTTTTGACTATGTTTTTCTCTGTTCAACAGTCTGTAACAATTTCAGGTGAAGTACAAGTTTGGTTCCTGGAAGACGGAACTTGCCTTAGCAAGCTAAACCTTGATATTGAGGTACATGTAACTAGGAGCTTATATAGTGACTGATACTTAAAATTTTCTTTACTGTCTTTCAATTCATAGGATAATATTCCACAGATTTGGATCAATCAGTGCTGAGGAAAGCTCAGTAGTGTCTTTGAATGATGTATGAAAGAGATTTAAAAAAGATTATCTTTCAAAATGTTTCCTTGAACTAATCATGTATTTAACTTGGCCATAAAGCAGGGTAAACATTTCAACCTAATGTCCTAGTGGTGTATCTTTAAGTATATGTTTGTAAATATCAATCTAAATTTTTATTATATGACTGTATAAAATTTTTAATGAGTGTTAGAACTGAAAGGAAAAGTTTCAAGTGTATAAAAACTAAATCATAGAATCATAGAATCATAGAATGGTTAGGGTTGGAAGGGACCTTCAAAGGTCATCTAGTCCAACTCCCCTGCAAGGAACAGGGACATCCCCGACTAGATCAGGTTGCTCAGAGCCTCATCCAGCCTGGCCTTGAACGTTTCCAGGGATGGGGCTTCCACCACCTCTCTGGGCAACCTGTGCCAGTGTTCTACAACTCGCATTGTAAAATTTTTTTTCCTAATATCTATCTAAATCTACCTCCCTCTATTTTAAAACCATTCCCCCTAGTCCTGTCACAACAGGCCCTACTGAACAGCCTCTCCCCATCCTTCCTGTAGGCCCCCCTTTAGGTACTGGAAGACCGCTATCAGGTCTCCCCGGAGCCTCCTCTTCTCCAGGCTGAACAGCCCCAACTCTCTCAGCCTTTCTTCATAGGAGAGGTGCTCCATCCCTCTTATCGTCTTTGTGGCCCTCCTCTGGACCTTCTCCAGCTGGTCCATGTCCTTCTTATGTTGGGGGCTCCAGAACTGGACACAGTACT
>JAAGAY010005462.1:0-2500 GCA_011801015.1 Ardeotis arabs
GGAGGGTAGCTTTGAGCAATTGCTGGTATTTTCCTTATTCAATCTGGTGCAAACTGGCTGAGTTCTTGGAAGGAGCTATGTTGAACGGGTAGGGTTCTCTTACTAGGTCGGTTTGGATACAGGCAAGCATTGAGAAGGAGAGGTGCTTAGGTGGAGCAGTTTTGTATGGATGGTGTTCATCACGGTCTGGAGAAGCTGGCATTCTCCCTGATGGAAAACCAATGTGCTTCCTCCTCTCCTGGAGGGACAAATGAGTCCTCAGTACCTGGTACAAACCATCGAGCACAAAATCAGTTTTGACCTTCAGTTTGAGAGCTATGCTCGGCTCGCTGGCTTTGTGTGAGATTTTTGTGGAGCACTGAACAGACCTTTATTCCTTTCTTCAGCAAGAACAACTTTCTCCATTTCCTCTCCAGTACAGGCTTTTGCTGTTATAATTGTGCAATTCCACCTGGGTTAAAACTGAAAAGTGTTTCTAATTGGATCCAGGCTAATATCAGGCCAGCATGCAGTGGTTTTCCAGCGTGACTGGGATATTCCACCCTCTGCCAAGCAAAAAGACACAGTTTTTGCCTTAAAACCCCCATGATTTTCACTTGGAAAAAACTGCCTTTTTTTTTCTTAAGAAAACCAGAATAATATATGTAATAAAAATATTTTATACAGGGCTGTGTTTTGATAGTCTGTGAATAGTGCTTTGCTAGACCAGTTTCTGGTCAACGGTTTTGGTGGTGCTAACAGCTCTGTGCACAAACCCACCAGCCGTGTCTGAGCCTAGGGTTGGAACATGTCAGTGGAAGCTCTTGACGCCATGGGACTGTGGTGTTGGTCCCTCATGGACGCCGCAAAAGAGGGTAAGAGGGGCTCGGAAAGCTTAGGAAACCAGTACTGCTAGGTGGTAAGTATCTCCTACGTGGGACTGGGGGTGCTTAGTACCAAGGAAGGTCATGGCCCTAAATACCTCTTTGTGGCATCCTACTGAAGAAAATGTCTTGCAGAACAAATTTTTGCTGCACCAAAATTCATCTCATGGAAATCCAGACCATTGTGGTGTTGGGTCACCCCAATGCAGCAAGCTACACACAGGGTTTGGTGCGGTGAAGACCTGCTGAGTGCCCATGAGCCCAGCACTGAGTTTCAGCAGGCAATAGCAAGGACAGCCAGGTTGTGACGTGGGCTAAACCAGGTCCGTGCTGAGCACTGGCGGCTGCGCTCTCCGGCAAGTTTTGGCACCAAGGGATGGATGGCAGTCGGAGTGCTCTACCATGCGGGGAGAGACAACCACCAGCGTTTGCATTCGGTCACCTTCTTCAAGTGCTGAGTTTTAAGTCCAGCAGCATTGTGTAGTTTTATTATTTTAATAGATGAGAGAGGCCTGTGATCAATAACAGGGATGCTTTTATCTTAATCATCCATCCCTCATTCATAAATATGGAGATTTTCAGCCTCCTGTAATACTGCTTATGATTTTCTGTGGTGTGGTAAAATGGACTGAAGTAATTTCACCATCCCTAAAATGCTGTAAAAGTAGTATTATATCAATTTTGCCAGCCATATTATTGTGCATGTCTATTTAAAAGGTGTTGGGACTGCTATAGTGGGAGTATATAACGTCCCTTTTCCTGTGACAGTATTTTGCCCCCAGCCCTCACGTATCAGTTCAGGATTACACATGGAAAGAGTAACATATGCGCAACACTGAGCCAATACATAGCCAACCTGTGAAATACACATGTGGGTATTTCCTTGGCCAAACTAGAGGCAGTGACCTTAAAAGACCCTAATTTCTCTGAAGCGAAGGTCTCAGATCTAATACGTCTGGTTTTTGGAACAAAAATTAATGTCGCTTTTGTAAATGGTCAACCCTGCTGTGTACGCAAGGAGCATGCCAGGGTTGGAAATCTGGTAAAAACAAGCAGTGATCTTTGTTACCCTCCAATCGAAAGGCAGAAGTAACATTTGGGATTTTTTGCTCTGCTCATTGATCTCTAATATATGAATGTAAAAGATTTTAAGATATTGCCTAGTAAGAACAAGGAATTTAATTGCATCAGTCTGCCACCTCTTATAAACATTTTATTACAGAGATAACAACCAGCTATGTGTGCAAGTGCTTCTTAGCTTGCATACTGCTGGAAATCAGTTTTAGATGGGATGAAGCAGCCAAAATTTTCAGCCATTGGTAGGCAAAAAAAGGTGCTCTGTCTGCAAGTGTGTTTTTTTCAGGTGAAAAAATAGTTGGTGATTTTTTACTTTTGTATAGACAAAGAAGAAACAAGAAACAGAAAAAAATATATCAGAGGAAAGACTTTCAGGGCCCATATCCTCTAGGACAAATTGACTTCAAGGCAGGTAGGGTGATGACAAGGATGTGAGCTGAGGATGTGGCTCTCCCTTTGCAGGCTGGAACAAAGCCGCCTTCGCTGCTCCTGCTTCTCCATGGGCACCTTCTGGTCCTCCCAGCACCCCTCCCTGGGCAAGGGACTGGGGAGGAGACACC
>JAAGAY010005462.1:7500-14895 GCA_011801015.1 Ardeotis arabs
GTTCCTGTAGCTTTAGTTAGCATCACTCCAGAAAGCATTGTGTAGTTGATCAACATGTAGTTGCCTGAAAAATACATAAAAATGATTATTTGGGCATGAACATATTGATACTGTTGCTTTTACTATCAGCAAGAAAGTAAGGCACAGCATTTTGAAAACTAGGCCCAATCTTCTCCTTTGTCTTCAAAACCTTCTGCTAAAAATGTGTTGAGTTTTTTAGCAATCTTGTGGGAAGACAGGGCAAAGAAGAACATTTTTTCCCCACAAAAGAGTATTGGCTGGAACACCACATCTTTTAAAAATTCCTTTCATCTTCCAAATAAAAATATTATCTTTACGGTAAAAAGGATGTTTAATATTTCCCTACTTTTTATAGTTTTATAGTTGCCTACTGGTTTTTCTCAAATTTTCAAATTTTGTGCCAGTTTTCAGCCAGGAATAAAATTTTAAGCCAAGTTATAAACCACCAAAAGAGAAACATTGGTACAGCCTTAAGTATAATAACAATGCCTCTGTGTCCAGTATTTTGATATCTGTGATATTAATTTGTACATTTTGACTTCCTAGATACACATTTGCAATAAAAAGTGCAGGATTTTTTCTAATTAGGAAATCATTGCTCCCTACCGGTTGGAAAAGCAGCTACCACTGGTTTGTGTTATGGCTGAAATCCCAAGAAGAAACGTGGGGGCTGCTGCTTTCCTCATTCCGCTGGTGTCAGCAGGAAAAAAAAAATGTGCTGAAGCTCATAGCAGAGCGGAGGTGTAAATGCTGTGAGAGATCAGAATAATCTCCATTATTTCCAGGAGACAAATAATGGGTTCCACTAAATACAACAGGTGCTGTTTCAAGGAGAGAAGCGCCTGATACTAAAAAAAAAAATTCACTTTCTCGACTTTATGGGAATTGTTTTCCACTGTAAGCTTAAAAAATTAAGTTAATTATCTGCTCCTTTGAAGCAGACAGAAGTGTCACTTCCAGTGACATCCGAAGCGTTAGCATTAGCAGCTCTGACAGCTGAAGGAGTGACCGGCGGAGGGGCTGGCACCACTCTCATTTGGATAAGAGGAACCTTCAATTCCTTGATTGTTGGCCAATATTGTAATGGAGGGGACACTTCCCTGGGTGGGCACCAGGTAGCTGCGATCACCCCATGACGGGATGGGTAGTGCACAGAGCAATACTGATTGACCTGCTCACAACCACCTGCAGAAGGACACAGGTTGGTGAAATTTTAGAAATTTTGGGCTGCATGTGTATGTTTCTTTAGGTCTTTTTCTGAGCTCTGAGTTGGGTTCTTTTGGAGCACTGGTGATGTTACTATACAATTTTTGTACATATGATATGTATATAAATTTATATACATAGGGTTTAAGTACCTGGGCACTAAATCTTGGTGCAGCCCGGCCGTATCCCCCACCTGGTGCCCGAAGGCTCGGCCTGCTCATTACTGTTGGAGTTTGCAGGTGCTTGGGTCACACAGCTGTCCAAAACCCTAAACCATCACAAAAGCTCACCAGGTTCAGCTGTGGAGAGCAGGTATAAAACCGGCTGTGGGTGCTCAGGAGCTCTTGGCCAGTGTATGTAGTGCTGGGAGGAGGTTAAAGTTCTTTGTCTGCTTCTTGCACAGGTAGGGTATTCTGCTAATTTTTTTTGTCAAAGTATTTGAGCTAAGTTCTTGCGCACAAGTTTTAAACTTCCTCTAATATTAGTTTATGTAATTCTGTAACTTTAATAGAGTAGCAATCTTTCAGCTTCTCCCTCTACATTTTATGTCTCTGTAAAAAAAAACATTCTATTTTTCTCTCAATGTTGAAATTGTAAGTGGCCTCTTCTGGCCTGAGCTATATGTGGTTTACTGTCTGTAAGGTGCTACTCTGAAATCTGTGTTCTTAGCAATGTAGAAATTTCAATGTCAAAAGAAGATACTTCTTCAAGTATTGTTTTAAAAAATTGTTTTCATTTTTTTAGATGTGGTTTTTAAAATGAGCCCAAATGCAAGTTCTTAACCTGAGTGACTCTGACTGTAGAGGAAAGTCTGTATTTAAATCCAACGTTTTAAGCTCATGCCTGATGAATTTTTAAGTGGGTCATGTACTCAAGAAAGATGGAGCAGGAGAGGAAAAACTCAGAGAGCTCTATAGGCACCCCTCTGTTGCCTCTGCTGTGTTTCCAGGTTTGGTAAAAACCCAATGGTCTTCAACATTACTGAAGTGGTGTGATTAATATGTTAAGTCGGATGAGTGGGAGTTCGGCTCATGTAACCGGCGCGTCCCAAAACCAGCATCTGCAAAGATGCTATTTGTACCTATGCTTGCAGTATTTGTGGTGGAGAAGCTGAAGGCCAGGCAGGAGCTAGAGTGAAATGAAATACCAGCTGCTGAGAGTTCATCTGATTAGATCTTACCTTCCACCAAGATAAAACTTACCTGGAGTGAAATGTTCCTTTAATATCCCCCTTAAATACCACTCTGAGGATTTATATCTAGTGTAGGGTTTTCAGCTAAATATGTTGGTTTAACTTCCCTGCCTTGATGTAAAGAACACTGGAAGCAGTCACTCTTAGGTAGTGACCCAGAGTTACTTTATTTTCAAAGTGCTGATTTAACACGTTGGCTACTGAGCACAATGGTGTTAGGTTGGAAAAATATTTAGACAAATTCCCGACTGTACTGCTTCATAGTGGAGTATCCTGTGTCAAGGTATTTGTGGGTGCCTGGTGTCACACAGAGTAAGTCTTAGTGTGCTGTCGGTAAAGGGTATAAGATTTGTGCCCATAGCAAAGTATCAGTGAAATGACATTGTTGGCTGACTTGCCATGAAGAAAATTACATCCTGAGGCACTGAGAGGTCATCTGTTCCCCAAAGAAAGTTGCTGATGAACCAAAGTGGAGACGTACCACCTTCTTTCTGATATCTGCTCAAGTCATGTCTTAGCTTGGTTGACGCAAGGAGGAGAGACCTCTGTGCTGTGGGAATTAGTGGTGGCAGGGGCTTAGTAAGAGATGTTTCTCTCCCCAGGCTGCTAATGAAGTAGTGCTCCAGTATGACGTTTGGGAGTTGTCATCGAGGTACTGCTGCGTCATGTTTTTAATTGTTGATCTGTAACCGCAGATATGCATTGCTGACTTGTGTTTTAGTAAGAGTTTGGGTGTCGTCTGTTTTCTCCATGCTTTGCAGTTTTAAATAAACTATTGGATTCAAGGGAAGGGCTTATGATAAGCATGACACTGCTCACTTGAGAAGCCCCTCTCTGATCTGACAGCAGAGATTTTAAGCACTGTGGCTGGGTCCTGTCTGCGCTTTATGTGTGTGTTCATGCTCACTAGACACCTGTGGGTTTAAATGGATGTGTTGTATATCCAATCTGTTTCTAATGCTGATTGCATTGTAAAACAGCCGAAACTTTTAAAATTAGCAATAGATTCATTTGACTGAGAGGAGTGAGTGGCATATTTGCATGTTATATATGTTGACTGGATTTTTTTTTAATGACTTTTTAGGATCATTTCAGACTAAAGGGTGGACAGAGTAGCTTCTTAGGAACCAAGTACTCATGTGAGATGTCTGTAAAAGCAAATTGCTGGGAAGCTGCTGATTGCTGTCTCTGTTCTGGGGCTGGTCTGCCAGGGCAAGAAGCCAAATTGCAGATGGTGTTTGGATGGATGAGTTCACCTCTGGTGGGAGACTGTCTGCAAGGTCCTGGATAGATTTGCTATTTGGCAAAGTCTAATTCTGGTGAGAAGGATAAAATACTAATGTTGGAAGGAGGTTTTCAGGAGTATTGATAGCTTTTTACATAATTAGTAAAATATGTAGAAAAAATAGCCTCTACTATGTGTCATACTTGTCTCAGAGAGCCTTTAGTAAGACAAACGTCTTTTTCACATTAGGATAAAAATTATTTCTTCAACCTTGTTTAGCAGCACCGTAAAATGACTCTCTAAAATGCCAGGAAAGTTCAGATGCTGCTTCATGCCTACAAAGTGGAGGCTGGAGATTGAGCCGGGCTCTGGGCATCACATGGAGAACATTTCTGTGTTCCAGCATGGATGGGGGAACAGGTTGTTCCTATGCAGGTGAGGATTGCTCCTTTCTGGGCGAGGCTATTCATTAGTAGATGATGTAGTCATTCATAAAAGAGTAATCCTGCTTTCCTACTATCAGAGCTTCTAAAAAGGCCTGGGTCCAAGTGAGGACTCATGTGGATGGTACTAAGCTGGGCAGTCCTTCGGGTCTGTGGTGCTCAACAGCAGTTTCTCCCTGTGCAATGTGCTTTCAAACTGGAGTATTGAGACAGTTTCCACTACCATGCTGTAGTATGAAAAGGGAGTGATCAGAAGTTATTAACCCAGCCCTGTGTTTGCATATAAAAAACCTTGCATGGAGGCCAGTGTGATGGAGAGGACAACTTGGCTTGGAAAGGAAATAGTAATTTCTCTCATGCTGGTGGCTAGCGTTCGCATAGGCAGCATCTGGGGACCGTTTAAGTGAAGAGCTGGTGTGCTTTAGGGAATAGGACAACTGTGTAATCCACTTTTTTTAGTGTGTACTCTACTTAGTTAAAAAAATAAAAATGTCTTTGCTAATAGAATATTGCTGCTTAATGAATAGACCCCCTTGTTATAGGACAGCTAACTGCTGTTAACATTTTTCTCTCTTGTTTGGCTTTATTAGGTGCTATCTCCCATAGCTATCTGTAAAGCCAATTAGTGGAGAAAATAACAGCCATATTAATCTCCCACAGCCATGCAAGAAAAAGAGTCATAATATCATAGGGAAATTGTTCTAAGTGTGAAAAATTACCCACTTCGTCTATTTCATTTTTCTCAAACTCCAAAATTAATGACTTTCTGAAAAAAAAAAATATATATTTATCTCTGTATAAAGGGCCAGATTTGATGAATGCTAAAGAGAAACCAATAGAGCTTTAATAAAAATGTATATGTCCATAATCCTATGAAATCCTATGAATCCTATTCCAGCATGTTAAACTGCTGATTTGTATCTCTGTGTCAAATGTAATTACAGGCAAACAGGAGCTGTGTTATAATATCTATTAATCAAGATTATAATTAGGATTTTAAGTAGCTGCTTTCCTGAGTCAGGAGCTGCAGGGAGGAAGTGCCAGAGCTGCTGAGCTTTGAGCGCATGGCACCGTTTGCAGCTTGGGCACAAACCTGGGTGGTGCTGCCCGGCATCCCTCGGAGAGCAGACTGCTGAGGGGACACAACTGCAGTCAAGATGAGGTTCAACCTATGTTGCACTGTATATTCCAGGATGCAAATAGGAAAAGTGGTCGCTAGCTGAACAGATGCAGCTATTCATGCCAAGTCAGCAAAAAGTCTTGATTTTATGGGGGTTTCATGCCGTTTAGGTGAGTCCTATTTGGTAGTGTTGGGTCTTTGCTTAAAATATTCAACTGAAGAACATCTTAGCTCAGCCTGTGCCTTCTGGTAAGGAACTGTGCATTAATTGCTCTAGATAATACTTTTGAGCACTTATGAGCCTTCTGACTTCTGTAAATGCCATACCAACAAAATGGGGTTTGGAAAAGAGAGGGGATGGATGAGCTTTTGCTGTTGGCACAAGAGAAGGAACTGATAAAGGTAGGGTCAGAAAGCCAAATCTTCTGTTAAAACAGTTGATGATTCAACACATCCAGATTTTTTGGCCCTCAAAACAGTTTGGCAAATTTGGATAATCTCCTTTGTCTGCTTTCTTTCTCTTTTTTTCTTTCTTTTTTTTTTTTCCCCCCTTTTTAAAAAATTACTCTTGCTTGTTCTCCAGGCATATTTTCCCCAACTTCTACCAAGTCTAGGCATAACAAGTTGAATGTGGCATGAATGTTCTCAGCCTCATTTTAACTAAATTAACTACATTTACAACCTTAGAGTCAGAGCTCTGAACAATGAAAGCTTGCCACCGAGCACATGAAACAAAAATGAAATTAGCCAGTTGTAGGAAACTACAAACAGCTGAGGCATTCAATTGTTAGCCATTTGAAGGATTAACTTCTAAATCATGTAGAGCTCCCTTGGTAGTTTAGCTAGTTGGGCACTCAAGGGTATATAAAAACACACTTTAAAGTAGAAATGTATTTCTTTACCTATAAAAAGGAGATTTACTAGCAGGTTGTGATATTATTAATATTGGATTTTTCTGCCATTGTCTGTAGCACTTAATCACGCTTTTTTTTACTTTCTGCACACACTTTTCTGTTGGGTTCCCAATGAAAGACAGTGCAGATGAACTTGGTGTTGGGAGATGGATGACATTATTACCTAGAAATACATTTAACCAACTTAAGTTGGTAAAAAATGCCTGCTGTATGCAGTTCCTGTATGTGAGTAACTTCCTCCTGTGCATATTTATCCACTAGATATATAAAATACTCCTTTGGCTTTCAATATTTGTATCTGGTTGTTATTACACTAATAATTATGGAGAATTCTCTGTATATTCTCCTTCTACTGAATGCTGGCATACACCAGTGAAATAAGTGTGGGTTTTTTTAATAAGCACTGGTAAAATATTTTCTTAATTCATTGCAAAGAGTCACCAAGGGCTTAATCAGAACCACAAGAAAGGGAACTCTACTAATTATGATCATACATTTATTTAAATTCAGTCTCTCCTCTGTCACATGAGAACACTATCATGGACCTATGGAACTTCATAGGGGAAAAGTTCTGACTCTTTCCTTAATGTTTCTTTCAAACAAGACCCTGAAGCTTTCAGACAAGCGTTTATTCAATCAAAAATCCTTCAGATTGCACAATTAAGATTGATGAATTTTATAGAAGTCTTTTCCTTTTTAAATGAATAGCACTGAACAGAGGGGAGTCCATTTCCTAGCACAGACTTGATAATGAAGCCACCGAATTTACTTTATACTATAAATATATATTTACTCAGAGAGTCTTTTGCAGTACAAGTCCAAAGCAAGGAGCTCACTTGGAGGAAAAAAGAAATAACAGCAGCAAAACCAACACAAAGCTGAAATAAAGGGGAAAAATGTAGAATCACAAAGAAAAC
Source organism: Ardeotis arabs (assembly GCA_011801015.1). NCBI lineage: Eukaryota > Metazoa > Chordata > Aves > Otidiformes > Otididae > Ardeotis > Ardeotis arabs. Next base: position 14,539 of record JAAGAY010005462.1, read on the forward strand.
CTAAACAAATAAAGTGCAAACAGAGAGTGACAAGCGCACTCAGCCCCTGGATTGGTTATGGATGAGACGACAAGTATATGATGAAATTAATGACCCTCTGTCAACTTTTTAGATCTCACTTTTAAAGAGAATGGACCAAAAATCAATAGCCCCCAAACCACTAGTACTCCAGTGAACCAGTTTATCATTTATCTTACTGCTGGCACTCATATAGAAAGTGCAGCCAAGCACGGCACAGGACTTTCATTGGTAGTCATCATTACATGCAATGTGTGAGCACTCCAGGGAAAGGTCAAAGGTGTGCCGTACAGCTCCTCTGAGAAGTACCTATTTGAAATTACCAATATCTGTGTATGG
>JAAGAY010005464.1:0-101245 GCA_011801015.1 Ardeotis arabs
GAGAAAACCTCTCCTCAGAAGATCTCAAATAAAATCCAGCAAATTGATGGGACAAAAAGTTTCTAGAGGAGCTTTCTGTGGCTCAGCTAGTGAGAACACAGTGCCAATTCAGAAGATGCTGAAGAGCAGGAAAAACACCACCTCCTTTCAAAAACTCAAATAATAAGCAAGACTCTTAAAGGCCCCAAAATTCTGTCTGTCATGAAATCTATAAAAAAATAAAAAGCCCAAATGGTAAAGCATTATGGATTTGACTATTTGAACCTTAGCAAGGTGCTCCCAGTTTATTAGTCCACCCGCCCATGCCGTTATTTGTCAGAGAAATACTAAAACGCTTTACTGATACACTTGCAGAAGTAACACAAATCTGGTTTTGGTACAAAAATAAACACAGCGGCGCAACCTCCTAAATAATTTGTGGTTCCCAGATGAGTTTTCTGCAGCAAGAAGGCAGGAGATCATTCAGGGAAAAATGAAATAACCCCAATCTCCTTCAGTTGAAGAGAGACTGATACTTCAATTATTTACGTGGGCTTTAAATATTTAGCTTGACACTTATACCCTTGAGGAAACTATAGTTACCACTTCATCATTACAAGGAACCCATCATTTATTCACGGAATCAATAAGAACACAAAGCAGCAGTAATGCTCCCTTCCTATGCGTGCACCATAGGGGTCAGAGATACAACGCTTCTGTCCTTCTGGATGGAGCAACCTGATTTCTGTGGTCAGCACAGTCACCCATAAGACACATACATGGTCCTGAAGGTGTCTGGTATTGAAACCAGTAAGTCCAAGAAGCAGGCAGTGACCCAAACAGGAGGTTGAGGACCAAACAAGTATCTCGCTGTGCTCAAGCGCATGTGTGATTGTAGAAATGAGAAAAAAGCCACATACCTGCACTGAGTGTAATAACTGAAGTCACTGAAGATTTTTGGTGGACTACTGTGCCTCTACTGACAGGTCATGGTAGAGATACTGACTGTGACCAGATTTCTTGCAGCAGGAACTGAACCTGGGACCTTGTAACCTGAAATCAGAAATATTTATGGCTTCCCTAAGAGTCTTGGCTTTAGCAAAGCCTAAAGCAGGCTTACAGAGAGGTACATAAAAATGATTTTACTTTGCCCTGGGTAACCTCATTTCATGGTAGGATAGGAAAGTCTGGTTTCCATTGGCATCCTTGGCATATTAACTCTTTTTCAACAACCAGAGTGAGAAGCATCCTTCCAAAGCACGGTAGTACAATAAAACGTTAACCTATTTTTATTATCCTTAAAGCTCTTTATGCCTCTTAAATTTTCTTTCTAAACAGTACATAAGGTTGGCGTAGGATGAATTCAATGCAATCAATCTCCTTTCAGGTTTAACCAAATGGGGAACAGCCAAGCAAAGGTGTAGACTCAGCTTTTTATACTGTTCATAGCTGTGCTCAAAAGCCTTACAATGTCCCTTTCTCTTCAGAAACCTATACTACCACCCTGTTAGCCTATAGACATAGCTACAAAAGAGCTTATACTGACAGCGTTTTCAGAACGAGCCACTATATTGATCATCCCAACATTAGTAAACAGTCCTATTACTGACTGAGAGGAAAATCTCAAATGATTGTCAATTTAGCAATAAATACAGCAATCTATGAAGTGGCAAATATTTGCGAGGCCAAGGTTACAATACAGGGCAACACAGAACACATGGTGGATGAAGACTCGTAGAACTTCATTAATTTTAAAGAAAAAAGAAAGGTCATATATCAAAGAATAAAGGCAGGAAAGAGATAACAACAGTTTCTGATCTCTCAGCAAGTATTAGGTTATTGAAGGGGATTTTACAATCTGAGACTGAATTCTTAAGAAAGGTAAAAGCAAATGGAGTCACAAAGCGTTTAAGCTTTGGGTCTCTGTGCAAATTCTAGATATACCAGCTGGACAGCATAGCGAATGATTCCCAGCTTTTTTCTTTGCTTGTTACTGTAGCCCATGTCGCAAAAAACAAGGAAATTTGATGTTCAGACTTCCCAGTGTAAATGAAGAAAAACACTTTCCATGAATATTTTCAGACAGTCAAGGAAGTCTTCATGTCAGTTTCTATCAAAGAAGTCCTTACTGAAGAATTTTGCCTATATCGTCTCTTACTTATTCTCACATTTATAAAGAAATGTCTGCAAAGAGGCAGCAGAAAGATAAATATCAGTGTCTAGAGTCACTGACTGAAGATAAGAGTTATCCTGGTCCTTTGTGTTCAGCAGCGATAACGGTCTGTGTTTCACTTTCCTCCCCGTGAAGCTCTCAGTAAAACCTCACTGGTTTTCCATAACTGCAGGACCATCTCACCAGCATTGTGTGGACTCCACCAGGAAGTGGGAAAGTTTGAACAAAGCAACACGAAAGCAGCTGTAAACTGAGAAGCTAAATTCCCTTCCTGTGGAAAGAGCAGTGGTATTTCAACATTTTAAAATACGAGAGCTCCTGGCATGATGAGAAGCTTGAAATGAGAATTTCTGTCCAGGGACACTGGTGCATATTGGCTTTGATGTCTCTTCCTCTTCCCTTGCCAAACACAGCGGCAGAACCACTTACAGTTTGTATTATTCATCACAATGCTTTCTGGTGACTGACCTGCATCATGGACAGCTCATGACCACAGTGCAGGGCAGAAGATTGCTTTTGGCAGAGGAGTTATACCCAAAATTCAGTTTGAAAAAAAAAAAAAAAAACAAATCAGGAGGCACACAATCAAAAACCCTACAACTCCCATGTGCTATTGAGACAATTCAGGTCCAGATCTGTGCCTAAATCAACACAACACAATTTGCTGGGTTGTTTCCTGGCAGGAAAATCAAAGCTGGTTTAGTTTGTCAGCTTTGGCTGTATTGATATTTTCCCATCAAAGTTTCACTTTGCAAGAGTCAACTCTCCTGCAGAGAAACACTGACTGAGCAGAGGAGCTACCTTCAGTCGCACTGCTCAGCTGGACCCATGCCCCTGCACAGAGGACTCTTTACTCTCTTTGCCAAAGGGGTTGAAGGGTCAACTAAGACAGAATCATAGAATCACAGAATGGTTTGGGTGGGAAGGGACCTTCAAAGCCCACCCAGTCCAACCCCCCTGCCAGGAGCAGGGACATCTCCAACCAGATCAGGTTGCTCAGAGCCCCGTCCAACCTGGCCTTGAACATTTCCAGGGATGGGGCATCCACCACCTCTCTGGGCAACCTGGGCCAGTGCCTGTCTGACCATTTTCGTGGCCTCCTCTGGACCCTCTCCAACTGGTCCACATCCTTCTGATGTTGGGGGCTCCAGAGCTGGATGCAGTGCTGCAGGGGCGGGGGTCTCACCAGAGCAGAGAGGCAGAATCCCCTCCCTTGACCTGCTGGCCACACTGCTCTGGGTGCAGCCCAGGATGCCGTTGGCTTTCTGGGCTGCACGTGCACACTGCCGGCTCATGTTGAGCCTCTCATCCACCATCACTCCCAAGTCCTTCTCCTCAGGGCTGCTCTCCATCCATTCTCTGCCCAGCCTGTACTTGTGCCTGGGATTGCCCCAACCTACGTGCAGGACCAGCAGATGAAGGCAGGAGGAAATACGTAGTTCCAATGATTTCCACTTCAGGCTTCTTCCTTTTGCTCAGATATGATCTAGGAATTAAATTCCTCAAATCCCAGCATTTAAAGTATATCCCTACAAGTTTGGTTCCTTTCTCCAATCTGAACCACTGTCAGTGAAAGGAAAACAAAGGGAACAGCTCTGCCAGCAAGCAAGTTTAAACAAAATCTATAAAAATAGCAGTGGCTATAGAGCTGGTTACCATCCTTCCTTCCCTCTAAAGGAAATGTCTGCGTGTTGTATTACAACACTGTATTCCTGCAAAGGGATAGTCACGCTAATATTCCTTGGTAAGACAAGCCTGCTGTCACTGTAAATTTGACACAGATTAATATTAAATGGGATTTAAGATGCTGTTTTTACATGATGGGCTAATAGCGATGACTGTGATAAAGTAGTATTGTTAGTTACTCAATGAAAATTAAAATGACATCCCAATTTCATTTCGGGAGAGAGAGAGTTTGTCTAGGAAATTCAGTTGAATTCAGATGAAGAATTTGCTTTCTGTTGCCACTGAAAGCATAAACAGCTCTTGTCTTCAGCTATGGATCTGAATAGCATCACATAACCTTCTAGTGCCACACAGCAGCGAGGTGACTGCTGACCTCCGGGCCGAACTGGGCCTTCTCCACAGCAGGAACGACGGTGCATCGCCACCTACGACGAGCAGAAAGGAGCAGAAGTATCGATGGGAAAACTGCCTCAGTGAAGCTTTATCTTGTCTAAAAGGGAAACTGAGAAAACGCCAGAAACAAGAGAAGTGCTTGGAGGAAAGAGTCTAAATCTGAGTTGTAAACCCCTTGTAACAATCACATTGTTCCTGACTACGGTTAGAAATAAGAAATCAGACTCGGATTGTTTCTCAGGCTTCTAGAAGCCACTAGTAGCTTTTTATATTTATAGCTTGTGTTAAAAAAAAAAAAATACAAACATATGCACAAAACACACTTTCTATGTATTGAAGCACAGTACCATCAACTCCTGCAAAATTAGCTTGCACTATCGTCACCACCGCTGTTTACTTCTTTAGCATGTCACTTGGAACTTTCTATGCTCAACCACTAAATTATCCCTTCACATAAAGAAAAGAGAAGAGAATTACAGTCGTCAGCAGGGAACACAAATAGAAAAAAAAGGTTGTAATTCAAAAAAGCTTCCAAACTTGAAATTCATTAGCTCTCCGTTCTAGAAAACTCCAAGAAAAGTTCAGCATCTTCTTGTTAGGGTGACAGCAAGGCCACCTGGGGTACCAGCTTAGATGCTGATTTTTCTGGTGTGTCCTACGTTGGCCTGACGACTTGACTCATACTCATTGTCTGGACAGTAAATCCTCTCATCGCCTTCACTCTCAACCTCCAGCGACACCACCCTGAGCTCAGTGTGGGCAATCTGCCCACCTTCTCCACACAGCACGCACACGCCACGCGCGGGTGTCCAGGGAAGGGTTTGGGGAGGTGGTATTTGAATCCTTCACAATAAGCATTGCAAACCCTGAACCTCGGACCCTTCAGCTTTTCAACTGAGTAACAGCGGTCTTTCGGAACTGGTCTTTTGGAACAGGGCACATCTCCTTTCCGCACCCTGTCTGCTCAGCAGTGCTAAATAGCTAGAATAAAACTATTAGAAAGCCAAGGTGAACAGCTAATTGTTTTTAGAGCAAAAGGAAGCACACAAGAGTATTTGGTCCACGCTATATGCCTACTTGATTTAGGATTTTACTCTTAGTTAAGGAAGAGCATTTCTTTCTTAATTAAACTAATATCCGCCAGCTTGGTAGATTACATCTCAAACTTTAAACAGTAAAAAACAACTCTTGTTTGTTTTCTTTTTTTTATTGCATTGTAGACATTCTTGCTTCAGTTGAACCTTTGGAGTTAGGTGCCCTGTATTTAACATCTTTATTGCAATACCTATCACTGACATTACAGAGGGATCACTAAAAACCAAAACAAACCCAAGAGCTGAGTGACCCCCAGCCTGAGCCGTAGCATTAACGATTCAGAGAACGGCGGTGGTTTCAATCAATACAGGACTGGCTCCAGAGCAGACAGGAGGTGCAAGCTGAAGCTCAATCTAACTGTATCCTCCAGCTTCCTTCCATGAAAAAATTAATATAACATAACAGCAATATTCTGCAGCAAAAGCCAGCAGTGATCTACACACACACACTCAGACCTCTGCACCAATCTGACAGACATGCCTAGCCCTGACGGTACCCCAGTAATCACACAACTCGGGATTGCTGCTAAAGGCAGGGGCCCTGCCTTACCTCTGTGCTCCTGTCACATCCAAGATGACTTTATACATTCTTTGCTTCACTTTTGGCTATAGAAACTGCTGGATTTTTACTTTTACATACCAGATTTAGCAGGGCTGTCAAACACAGAGTCGGGAGATTAGATTTAAGAATCCTAAACTTTCTCTGCCCAACAACCAGTAGCATCCTGCTGCTGACTGTATCAGCAGTCACCAGCCTACACAAGTATCAATGTTTGCTGTGGGACGTGAGGAGTTTTTACCAAACACACGAGTCAAAGGGCCAAACTAATCTTCTTTAGCGCACTCACACATCAGGCCATTGTTTAACTGGAAAATAAAAGATAATCAAGCTTCAGTGTCATGAGGTCAAGGACAGAACTGTCTCTCCAATGTCCCATCATATAAATAATGACACGAGACCCGTAGCCTCTTGTATCACCACAATATGCTGTAGCATCAGGAATAATTTCCTTAACGAGCTGTACTTTGAAGAATCAGCTTGTTCTAGCAGACGACAGAATCTATGGTTTTCCATTAGCACGCTTACTGCCGTAGCATTTAGAAAGGCATAGTCTTCAACAGAATGAATTGACTTTCTCAGAATTCTCAGGTATCAGCCACAGCTGGTGGTAGATATTCGATTTGCTCAGCAGGTCACTGGTTGAGCAAAGTAATCAGATTGTGCATTCCTGCACAAAACTAACATAAGCACTAGCTAGGGCCAAACACAAGTACCGTTTTTATTTTTTCTAGAAGTTATATTCATAATGGTTTGGATATTTGAACAAGTCCTAATTGTGATTTAATGGCTCACACAGTAATTAGTCTCCAGGGAAAAGTACTTTCAATTAACCAATGTAAACATACCATCTAGTTACACCATTACATGTTCTGCTAAATTTCCTGATTAAGTGCTAGAAGTCCCACAGCATGGGGACAGAACTCATGGCAGAGCAGAAAAGCATGACTATAACTTGAAACCATCCCTTTTCTCCTCAGCATGAGACAGCCTGGCGGTCCCTCATGGCTCTTACCACCATGGCTAGGAAGGAAGTGGGGTGGCTCATGAGTTTATTGGTTGGCACTGAGCCACTAAACCCCTGCCTACCAAGACAGAATCATGGAATCATAGAATGGTTAGGGTTGGAAGGGACCTTTAAAGCCCACCCAGTCCAACCCCCCTGCAAGGAGCAGGGACATCTCCAACCAGATCAGGTTGCTCAGAGCCCCGTCCAACCTGGCCTTGAACGTTTCTAGGGATGGGGCATCCACCACCTCTCTGGACAACCTGGGCCAGTGTTCCACCACCCTCAGTGTAACAAATTTCTCCCTAATATCTAATCTGAAACTACCGCCCTCTATTTTGAAACCATTACCCCTTGTCCTGTCACAACAGGCCCTACTCCCCATATAACATACTGCAGGTGCAAGCTACTTCTGAAATTTAACCAAAGGCTAACAGACATTGACTCGGAGCTATTGACTCCGGCAGTGTCTGGATGTGGAAGCAGGAGCCCCTGCGGTGTCTGAGAGCTGGTCTCAGACAGATCAGATTTCTCACAGGGTGCATTTACTATTTTGCCCCTCACCTGAGTTGTGTTGGTTTAGCAATTTGGTAAATTGCTTTTCTAGCTTTTTGCACAGCCTGTTCACAAGCAGAAAAAGACTGGGGGGGGATGGAAGAGGAAATGACTGGGAATGAGTTCACGTGTGGGTGGTGGGGGTACGTACCCCATCATGGCTGTAAATGCTCTTACCTGGGAGAGAAGGGGCAAGATTTGTCCCTTGAGCAATGGGCAAGGGTTGTGGGATGTCACTTAATTCTGCCCTTCGTTTATTGTTAGAGAGCTTAGTTTAGGAGCCAAGGAAGGAGCAGCCCAGCACTCACACCTCCTTGCATCTGCTCCGTTCTAAGACAGTTCTGTGTCTCCTGCTCAGGACAACCAGGACTGCCAAGAGGAAAGGACAGTTCTGTGCCATTTTCCCCCGGCAATTCCTTTCTAGTTCTGCACCCAAGCTGAAAAGCCAGACTCGACAATTTCCTGGAGCTACAGGGAAGCTAATGTACCTTTCTCCAAGATATTCAGCAACAGGTACAATTTACACACAGCAGTAACAGCCCAGGGTCACTGAATAAATTGCTGATTTTGAAACAGAGAATGACACGTTAGCATCAATGCACATCGAACAACGTGCAAGAATGAAAGAATGGGTTTCATACTTCTTTTTATCCTCTCATCATGTGTATTTGTGTGGGAATTCTTGCTGCCAAAGAGCTAGCATGTCTAAAAGCATCTTGAAGAGTCTTTGACAAGCAGTTCCAGTTTATAAATAGAAAGTTTTGATGGTTTTTTTTCTTTTATGATTTCCACAAAATTTGGAATTTACATTTTCTACACTTTATTTTCTACTTATCTTTGATTTCCTCCCTCTAGCAAAAGTAAACATCTAAAAAAAAAAGTAAAAAGTAAAACAGAAGGACTAAAAAACAGCAAATGTTCAGAGTCCTATTGAGTAACAAATTCTTCAGGAACTGTTTTTTTAAAAAACTAACAAACACACACAAAACACAACAACAAAAAACCCATCACAGACCTCCCTGGGAAAAAATCTGCATGCAGAAAAAAAGGGTTCGTGTTCTGCACGGTGAACTGCAGGTCAATCTTGCACTTCGTGACTTAGTTATGGATGTCTTTGATGTTCTTGTCTGGCTTGACTTAAAAATAGAAATTTATCTCCAGACTTTAGAAACTGCCTCACCCTCTTCCCAAAAAAAAAAAAAAAAAAAAAAAAAAAAAAACCAACAAAAAAAAAAACCCAAAACCAATCCTTTTCCCCCCTCATCCTTTAACCTCCTTTTTTTTTTCAGTGAATCACAATCCTATAAGATTATTTAAATATTTAATATTTAAAGATTTTTAACTAGAAAAAAACTCCTTTCAATGCCAGTATTTACTAATCTGCTGACCTTCAGAACTCATTTTCAGCAATGGAAATCATAATAAAGGATTTGTTTTTATCCATCTTGCTCCCTTGGCACAAAGAGAACAACTGCAGTCTCTGCCTTTAAAAAAAAAAAAAAAACAAACGACCAACAAAAATGAAGATGAAGATGATAATGTTATGTTCATAGTTGCACCATCCGCCAGTACTCTCAATACGCCAAAGCCAATTTAGGATGCGCCATAAACTATCAGTACCAAGAGTTTAAAGGATTTAATTTCTCACTCTCATACAGCATTGCAGGAGAGGATATTTACAGTAAGAACTCAGTGACTTACTTATATCCGAGTTGAAATATTCGGTCCTACTTCTCGTAGAAGCGTCATAGCTTAAAATATTCCGATCTACTGAGAGAACTATCCCAAATAGTATCTTCATGTCAAATATCAGACAACATGGACAAAGCGTGGACAGCTAACGTGAAGATGATACTGTCAAAGGAACCGCTTGACATGGCAAAGATAACAGGCAAGTAACAGGAACACTAGTTAAAAAGTTTAAAGATCAGAACTGGTTCTAATTTTCATTCGGAAATCAACTGCACTGTGCATGAAGTTTTAAAAGGCTTCACTGACCATTTTCTGCAAGCATGACACTTACTTCTGAAGCCCACCCTACCATACCCCTGCCCTGTGCACAACAGCCTCCTGCCAAAGCTGCAAGACCATCTGCCAAGCAGAAGCGGCTGCAAAAGTCTGAATAAATCAGTGCACCTTCTCCAGCTGTGACATACATCCTTTTTGTGTGACAGGGCCTCACTGCTTCAAGTCAGTCTCCTCTCAGCGGGTATCAGGCAGTCCTGTCTGACTGTTCGCTCATCTTTGACTCTAATGCATGTTCCCAAAAGCTTTCATTTGCGGCGCACGCTTTGCAAGCATCAACATTCAAAGTAGCAATCCTAACGTCTTCTTTTGAAGGGAAGCAAATGGCCCTGTTGGAGAAATCAGTCAATCCTAGTGAAGCATCCAACCAACCACCTATTTTTCATTTATTTGAAACGTACTCACTTGACAGGTCGGTTTCAGTATCAGTGCAGTTCCCCAGACCGATTTTATCCCAGTTACAGACAATGGAAAACATTCTTCGTCTCCCATTCTTGCCTGCTCTTACTGACCCACTCCTTGAATCTGTCTCCCTACACAGAGGGCAGTGAATTAATTTCCTGGATTTGTAATCTGTTTGAAGTGCGTGCAGCAGCAGATCTAGCCGTATCACTAACGGGCCATCTGGTAAGTGGCATTATCAAAGGAGTTCATTTTCTAGTCATGTTCTGCCCTTGCTTCAATACAGAGACATGAATCCAAAAGTTAGACCCTTTCCTGTCCCCTTCCAGCATAAATATGAACCTAAACAATTTGCATGACGCATTACATCTCCTCCACTGAACTCCTTGATTGAATTCCTAGAATGTGCTCCCTCCTCTTCCATTTATTACCTAGTAACCATTCAGGCACTGCCTTCATTTCATTTCTCCTAGAGCCAAGTACATTTTTGGTTCTTAAAATAATAATAAATATTTTCTGCTCATTTTGACATTTTCACAGCACACACTAATTAATTGTCTGGCTTCCACCAGCAGCAAAAAATACCATGAGAAAAACTGAACTGACCTCAGGAGTGAACTTACCACACCAAGGAGGGATGAATGGACACCAGTTCATTCCAATCTTTCATAAAACACAGCTTAAGTTCCTGCCCATCCAGAAGATAAAAATAGTCCTGTGGGAAGTAGAAGCTTCCTGAACAAAGCATCTGCTCTTGCTGAACATTTGTCTTCAGAGTAATTCTAGCAGCAGCTGAACAGTTTGAAATCAAAATAGTTCCGTGTAAAAATATTTTGTGAAGAGCATGAAACCCTTTTTTTTTTTTGGTGCTTCCACTTGAGTAGAAGAGAAGCAACACATGACTTCAGCAACACAGTACAAGGCTGTCCATCTAGAAGGAAGCTGGACATCGTCATATGGACACAAGGAACTAAAAAGACTTGGATATATAATTGTACCCCCTCATTTGTCAAAAGATGTCAAATTAATAACACAACATCCATACTGAGCTGTTGCAGCTATATCACATATCTTTCCATTGGGAATGGGGGAGATGCTTTTCTGGGTGAGGCTTGCAGGTGGTTTGCTTGCCTGCCAGATACAAATAAACCAGTTTACGAGCAACATTTAAGCTTCACAGGATTGCTTATGCTTCACAACTAATGGTGCTAACTTGTGTAAGTTTTAAAAGTCCTCAAATGAAGCTGAATATGTTAAATCTATGACCAAGGATCATTTTATTCTTTGCCCTTTCAGTTTGCACACCATTCAGCACAAAGAGGAATCTAGTCTCTCCAGAAAGGCTCTTGGGCATCACAGAGCAGGTAATGAGCTCTGCAGACTTATGTCAGCAGCTCCAGTACATGTTCAATATTACAGTTTTAAATCTTGTCTTTCAGCAGTTCCACACTCTTCGCTGCTAACTTTGTCCTCAGACACATTTCAAAACATCATTCGTCTTAACTATAGCTCCCTAGTGCTGAAGACAATCAGCAGTTGGTGAAGACATGACAAACTAGAGCATGAGATAAACACAAACTCCGTTGCCCAAGAATCAGGAAGAATTATGAAGCAAAGTGACAATTCCTTCAGTCATGACCAAAGGGTCCTCTGAGCCCACTTGCAGGACACAATCAGCAGCATCCATAAGTGTTTTGTATGCTGCCTGCCTTCGCACCTTTCAAACACAATCTCTCCCTCAGTCACCCATGGCACCTCAGAAACCTATTTAAGGCATCACCACTGTTTGGGCAGTATTCGTTATTTCAAGGAGAATATTTATTCATTCTTCCCTGGGCAGACAATGTGGTTAATACAGTGGGATGGTGTGAAGGAAGCAAAACAAAAAGGAGGGTAGTAGATTATCTACTCTCATAATTCTTCTCTGTGTAGGTGTAGAAATACAGATGTCTTTCTTTTGTGAGATTTCATTCACAACTCTTCCATTTAATTTGCTCTTCCTGTGATCATCTTAATTTCCATACAAAGAACATACCCCTGGCAAGATTCTGATCTTTAATAACTGCTTTGTAATTCTGATATCTGCATCTATTACTCTTTATTTCCACTGCTTGCATCTCTTCAAAGGCAGAAAGAATCAGAATCCCAAAGGATGAGATTTCCCACATATAATTTCCAAGGATATCAGTGGAGTCACTCAATAGCGAGAATTAGAGCCATGGTTATAAATTGCTCCTGGGAATGAGAGAGAATGTGCAAAATGTCAGGCAATGATTTCTTGCTACCCTAAGGTAGGGGCGATCTCAATTTTACGCATCCACAATGATCATTAGCAAGTGAAGGGAAATGCACTTTAAGCTGCAGTTCGGCTTCTGCTGCGGTAGGTCAGATGAGCTGCAAACTGACATACCTATTCCCTCCCATGGCAATTAAGAGATTCTAAGATTGTGCAGAAGGAGATGTCCAGATGACAACTCACACATCTAAACTTGGGGGAATTTCTCTCCTATTGGTGCCCAGTGAAGAAGATTAAGACCTTAGGTAAATCTGTCAGTTCTCCGCAAGCCCAACATGGCAGAACATATGGAAGCAGAGCAGCGTTTCCTAGATTTGGTTTCCTAACCCTGACCTTTTTACAGTTTGCTGGCCGTTCAAGATTTCAGATCTAAGGGAATCACCCACCTGCACACAAAGACATAGGTCATCTATACTGCCCAGGAAATAATGTGCCAAGGATTCAGGTCTTCAGAGAAGAGCCAGATGCTAAGGTCTTAGAGCACAACAAGCACCAGTGGACAGCAGAAGGGCACAGCTGGTACAAGGATGCTGAGCATTGTCACTGTTCTCAGAAGGTAGGTCTCTTCTGATTCTTCCCACATTGTGGGGACCTTCCTGCCAAGCCCCGGCTTGCTGGAAGTTTGCCCAGAGGCTGTATATTCCAACAGAGCCCCAGTAGGGAAGAGAGAACAATCAATTGTCTACCTAATGGGTTTTAAAAGAATGGAGACATCTGTTAGCATGAGGATGACAGCTTCTTGGCAGCTTCCAACCAACTAAATCCACTATCATAGCAGGGTATCAGGTCTGCCAAGCAAACACACCACACAATACATGCAGAGAGCACAGTGGAAGCTGGCTGTGGCATCTGTAGGAATGAAATAACCCAGCATTGGGCAGACAAGCCTGGAGGAGCATCATGCTCCTGTTCCCAGCTACCTACAACCACCAAAAGCCTCCATGTCCTTGTGAAACTCTGAGACTGGCTGCAGGACTAAGCCAGGCCCTGCCTCATCCTGAACTTTGTAGGAGTCTTAATAGGGACAACAGGTCAAATTTCGGTCCCAAAGAGAACTGTTAGTGTCTAAATCTAATCTAGTCAGAGGCCCCATCTGCAGTGAATGAAAATAAACACATTCCTGAGGTGTCTTGGGTAGGGAAGACACAGTGCTCCCCAGAAAGGTTATTTCTTTTCAGTGCCTGTAGGAGGGGCATCAGTCTCAGATACCCAATAACAAGATCACCAAAACCAGGGCAAATATCAGGAGAAAGTGGTGAGCTGATACAGGAAGCCACGAGCACGATGGTTCCCTCACATCACTATTGCAGCTGCATGTTCTCGTGCCTCCATAGCAGTCCCAACCCCCAGTTCCTCAATGAAAGCAGCAGAAATTATTCCTATTTGTAGGGCAAGACCAGAAAGAACTAAAGAACCAATTTCATGTTAACAGCAAATGTTTAGTACTTATCTGAAGTTTTACATCATCTGAACAAATCATGGGACATTCCCCCCTGTGTAACGAGGATTACCGGCCCAGTAAGTGACCTGCTCGCTGTCGGACCAAAAGCTACCATACAGTGCGGACCTGAGCCCAGCCTCCTGAACTACATTCGCTTGACCTCTTCCTCTCCCACTGCCATCATCTGTTACTTTCAAATTCCTACATAAACAAAATGAAACTCTGGCACTCTAATTAAGGCCAGCATTTACCCAGGGAATCTCCTCTCTTAGTCTCTACAGCTTTTGCAGATATTCTGCATAAGAAGCACACAGAGTGCTGGAATTAAGAGGATGTAAAAATAATCCACACAGAACAGCACAGCAAGAAACATGCTGAGAATTTATCTGTCTGAAATGCATCTGGATACCCTCAGCATGGATGGCAAAGAAAGATGGAATTTAACAGAGCAACACTTAAAATTCAGTTTTCAGCAGAAGAGCAAAGCACTTAACGACTTAATTGAGCTTAGCATCCATGTTGAGAGCTCAGCACTGTTATAATCATCATAGGAGAAAGTCTACTTTATGACTGGCTGAAACAAGTACAACAAGACCCAAACAGACTAATCACTACCCCTTAGAGGCCAGGAAGATAGAAAAACCGCAGTCTTTGCAATTTTGGTACAGCATGCTCTGGCCTTTTGCTTTTTCCCTAAACATTGAACCTACCACTGTCCACATTCTGTCCCCACGAAGCAACACCTCTTAATTAGTCAGGTATGTGACACAGTCTCTGCTATTGCCTTATTTTTCCTGTCTGCTTATCAAAATATAATACCCTGGGCAACACAGACCTTTTAAAAGCACTTTTTGTTTTGTTTTGTTTTGTTTCTAGCTACACATCCTAATTGGCTACAAGCTATGAGCAGCTCAGCATCTCTCCTCCCTCAGAATCTACCTCTCCTTTCTTCCCCCACCCCTTCCCCTGCCAGATGCTGGTGAGAATATGTGTGGTTAGATAGAAAATCTTCCCTCCTCTTCCCCCCGCCCCCCCCACCTAATGTAGGTTTTTTGACCTGATTTAACACCAAGATCATGAAACAACACAGTTCTGTTCCAATGAAAAAGATTTATCCTTCCTTTAAGAAGATACCGACTTTGCCTTTACTCAGTCAATAATTGTTTGCAGTCACCCACAACTCCCCTTACAATCCGCAATCCACCACTTACCTTCCTACCCGCAGTCCCAGATGAGCTGAGCTGTTAATCGTTTTTTCTGGATCACAGAAAGCGTAAAATATCCTTCCCTCAAAAAGAATCATCACAGAAGCAATAAGAGCACCAGGTTGTGAAAAACCCTAAATTATATGACCACTTAGTGATACTTAGGCGAGGTTTCCCACTTCACTATGGTAACTATTACCCTGTGTGCACCTAGCCATAGAATATTTTTGTGTTCTGCAAAGCATTCCGTATACAAGGATAATTCCACACCAAACACTACATTAAAAGAACATTAATATTCCAAAACCGCACACTGAAAGTTGATAAATGCTAGCAGTACAGTCATTGTGGTCGCCCTTTCCTCTCCAGCCACCTAATGATAGGTTTTCTCCACGTCTCGCTCTCGGAAATAACTGAAGCAGCTCACATGGAAGCAGGCACATACACAATTTTAACCCAAAAGCACTTGGCAGAGTGATAAGTGAAATTCCAATAAGTGTAAATCAAGTGTCATGGTGTAGTACAAACTATCTCAGATAACCCCCAGTTCCATCTACAGTAATTACTGCAAGAGTCTCCATTTGAAAACTGAAGCACTGAGCCTTTCAGCAGTTTTCCTGTTGTGACAGATGGCAAAGGCAGAGCATGGTCATCATCAGCCCAGTTCTCAGTCCTCCACAAGCAGAGTCCACCTTCCTTCTACACAGGTCTTGGAAAGGTAAGTTCCTAAAGCATGAAAGGGATTCCTATGGAGTAACCAGAACAAGACAGGAAAAAAAAAACCTGCTCTTAGGAAAATTCCCCAGCAACAGGCACCATTTCCCAGAGGGAAAGAAAGAGCTGACCGAGGGTCGCTCAACCCACAGTGTTCAAAGTGCTGCTTTCACAGCAGAGTGGAAGAACGCAACACCATACAGAGAGTTAAGAGGGTAGCTCACATCAGACCAAACTTTCAAGCCCAAAGCATTTTTCCTCTCTGCTTCCTCAAATTCCTAAAACCAGCTGGGCCACAACGCATTTTCTCTGTTTCACCCTGCACGCAGGATCTGAAGCAATTTATTTTCCACATCACTACTGAAAAAGCCAACTGCGTACGAGCGATAACAAGCGGAGTTTTCAGGATGTCTGGAGACGTTATTTAAACACCATAAAGTCCATTCTGGTTTGACAGACGACAGCAGCTCATCTCTGAGCCACGATTCCAGGCGGTTGCAGAAGATTCAGAAAGAGTTATTCAGCAAACATGTAATCTCCCATGATAAGAAATACCAAATGTCTGGAGCAGGATTTCTCCGCGTAAATTGAAATCAGGTCTGCGTAAAGCTGAATTAAACCTTTGTAATACAACCGCAGACCTGCCGGTTATATTCTTCCAGTTTAAGCTGGCAGCTGCCACTGAGAACACAGCCTTTGAACAACACTTTTACTGCAGTAGTTGTTTTTAGAATAAAAGCAACAATAAGATGATATGTTCTTCAAAATCCTTAAACGATATTGATTTACAGCGCAAAATAATGAACTGCACCATGCTCTGCTTAGATAACTTTCACAAGCAGTACTGATTTTCTACAATAAAGCTGTTTTCTATCATTGTCCCTCTTGAGAAATTTTGTTAATTGTTCCTTCCCTCTTCCCCTAGCTTTAATTCCAATTTTCCCTCTCCAGCCTAAGGGAATACAACTAAATGGTTTTCATCTAGAGTTTGGAAAGCTGGTCAGCTTTTATTATGGCCTCAGTCACTTTTAATCAGCTGGCCCAAAAAAAAACAATTGAAAATAATTAACTGAGCTTCTCCTGGGCTTTTGAGTTCAATAGAAAGGTGAGCAACTGAAGATAGACTAAAGGACAACACTCCTGTCAATGCCTGGACACTTTCCAAGGTCTGAGGCAAGGATATAACACCAAGTTTCAAAATTCCTATGTATACCAGATAAGAACCTAAGCAAAAAGTCTTGCAAGATTTATACTTGATTTACAAGTGTAGTTTGTGCAGCTCCAACCCACTGCCCTGGGCAGTGACACCTTCCACCAGACCAGGTCACTCGAAGTCCCATCCAACCTGGCCTTGGACACTGCCAGGGATGGGGCATCCACAGCTTCTCTGGGCAACCTATTCCAGTGCCTCACCGCCCTCACTAGGAAGAATTTCTTCCTTATGTCTAATCTAAACCTACCCTCTTCTGTCCTATCACCGCAGGCCCTTGTCAAAAGTCCCTCCCCATCTTTCCTGCAGCCCCCTTTAGGCACTGGGAGGCCGCTCTCAGGTCTCCCTGGAGCCTCCTCTTCTCCAGGCTGAACAGCCCCAGCTCTCTCAGCCTGGCCTCACAGCAGAGCTGCTCCAGCCCTCTCATCATCTTCATGGCCTCCTCTGGACCCTCTCCAACAGGTCCGTATTTCTCTGGCTTTGTCCTCTAACAACATGGGTAAAGTCAGTTAAGTGCTCTTGCATAGAGACATAACCTAATTTTCAAGTCTCCCCAGTGCACCATTTACCTGTGCTGCAGGAAACTGATAGTCAAGGAATGAGGTATTTGAAATGAAACATGAAGCCTATGGTGGCTGTTCCACATACAGCAATGCACAGAAAACATAAAAGCTCCAGAAGCGGCGGAACAGAGTTTTTAAGAGCAGCAGAGAAAAATACAGCATTGCAGTACTCAGCTTAAAGGCTTTGAAAGCTTCACCTTCACCAGATGGGATGAATGGATCTAACAGCAGTCTCTGCTTCCCCTTCTCCCTTTGCTGCCTTACCTCAAACAAGCTCCAAGCCTGGGGCAGCCCTCACCTGAGCCAATTCATCTCACTAACCCAATGAGGAGCTTGTGTTCAGCTGGCTGAATCAACCCATCAGACAGTTAAGGAGCACCACCACAACTAGCACAAAGGAAGGATAAATATCCCATCCAACAGTTAGGAGTCATGAGCTCAGCCCAGATGCTTGTGAAACAGGCTTCTGCTGTGCAGGGTGCTGCAGAGACAGGAGGTGGTGATGGGATGAGCAGTGCACACCAAAAGGAAACCAAGAGATACATCACCTGTGGGACCTATGAGGCTATTGTCCAATATTATCAATATTATTCCTCAAAATTTGTTTTTATCTTTATGGAGAACAAGACTTCATCATCATCATCTCCATCTCTGTGGTACCAGAGATGGTTACAAGAAGCATTTAGTTATTCAGAAGCAATGTTCTCTGGCTGAAGGATCTCTGAGGCTGTGGTGTGAGAAAGGCAGGAGCCAGCAGGATGGCTGTCACCCATGGGAGCTGATGGGCAGTGCTATTTTTTCTTGCTAGCTGAGCATGTTCAGAGAGCCAGTCACAGGGAGAGCACCCATAGAAAAATGAAGCAGCCCCTCAGTGCGTTTGTACAATGTTATTATCCGAGTGGAACGGTAATGGCAAACTTGGTCTTCACAAATGGGAAAAAGCAGGCAAGGTAGGTGAAATCCCCCAGCAGAATTTAGATTAGGATTGAAGTTTACCAAGGTTTTTCCCATCACCCACCCACCCACCCCTTGATCACCCAATGTAAATTTACTCACTGAATTCCTTTACAACAGAAACACACACTTAAAAGAATCTTCATTCCCTCTTATGTTTCTGCCTTCTTCTCTGTAAAATCCTTTATTGCAGTGAAGAAAAATCACTCAGAAGCCCTTGGCTGCTACAGTACAGGAACAAGAAGGTCCAGAGGCAAAAGGGATACTGGGAGCATCTTCATTGCCCTGTCAGCCACAGTTGCCTTCCCAAAGCACTTCGATGGCTGGAGGGGAGCAGCTCTGTTCCAGCTGCCCATCACCTCCCCTGGCAGCAGGTCAAATGCACGCACAGAAAAACCTGTCCTGATAAACCACGTGCCTGGCTTACCAGCAGTTAAACTGCAGATCAAAAGAAACACAAATGTGGATGTTGCTTTGCTTATTAGTATCAGCTCTGCCTTTGATTGCCTGAAGGCCTTTCCAAAAACATTGACTTTAATTACTTTAATGAGAGAGAAAATGATCTGAGGAGTGCCAGCTCAATGGGGCAAGGTCCCGATGAAAATGCAAGGTCCAGGATCATTAGTTTAGCAGTTAACAGTACATTATCTTATGTTATTAGAGCTAAAAGTAAACAGCTGCTGAAGCCCAACTGCTGTCAGGATCGAAGCTGAGGAAACAAATTAGAAGAAGCTTTGAAGTAAGGTCATATTGGTTCTGCTACGCGCATTCAACAGAGACTGCTCTTTGTTGATCCACTGCAGAAAAAAAAAAAAATGCTTGTAGAGAGAAAAGAAAAGAAAATTTAATAGGCTATGGTCTTGTCTTCAACAAAACACTCATGACAATTATTTAAAATGAACTTTCTGAAGTGACTGAGTTTATCTAAAGTAAATTAAGACAAAGCAAATCAAGGCTGCTTCAATTCTTAAGGGAAGCCCAAGCTGCTAAACAACAGCAGCATTAGCAGTCCTGAGTGCCTCCTCCCCAGCTAAAAGGAAAGGCAAGATGGAGCAGCTTAGCCACGTTTGCAAGGAAGAGAGATGACCTTACATTGTGTGACCTGGTATCCTGCAGGTGGAAACCATTTGCAGCTACCACAACTCAGCTGACACAAAATTAATTTTAAGCAGGGGTAATGTGATTATGATTCTGCACCATGACTGTTTGATACCAGGCTATAACATGGTTAAATTAATCCCATTTAGTTTTTTTACTAGACTTGGTGGTGCCTGTGCTTGTAAGTACAGCCATCCCTTGTGTTCCCAATGTGGAGGATGAGAATTGCTGGTTGTTTCAGCTTGGAATTACAAAGGGAATTGCAAGAAAATAAATGAAACTAGGAATTCTACTGCTGAAGGAAAAAATCCCTTCCTGAACCTCCCTCTGATGCTCTAGTCCTATGCATAAGCCAGGCACAGCAGGCATCAAAGACAACTGAAGCCATCCTTGGAGATTCCAGCTCATCAGACATAGATTCCTATTTCAGGCTTCATTTTTTCCTCTGACTTAGGAATAAGTTGGGGGTTTTTTGTACAAGTCCTTTGAACAACTTTACTGGTTTGTGGCTTGTGAAAGCAACCTGCATCTTTTAAATAACCCTGGAGTCCTCATCTAATGCGAAAGCCACCTACTTCCATAGCTGTCGTGCAGAAAGGTGGCGTGTCTTCCTCTCAGGAGCACCAGCAGAGACCAAAGGAGCTGCTGCAGCCTGGACTAACAGGGCCAGGCTTTAAAGCTCACACAACAGCAGCTCATTCCTCTAGCTCCAGATGGTGTAAGGTTTGTGCTCCTGTTGCTGCAGAGCTGGCCCAAAGCCCAGAGCTGCCCAAACTTTGCTTCCACATGGCACTGTCGATGCTCTGTGTGGTAGGTACAGTACTGCAGAAAAAGGGCACTTTGAAGATCTATTGGCTCTCTGAACTTACGCTGTCAAGATTATTTTTGGGTTTTGCCATTTCCATCCATCTATAAATCCAAGAGCCTGAACTGTCACCCAGAAAACTACACCGGGTTTGCAAGGAGCTATAAAAACCTCTTCAAATTACATAGTGCAGCTTTGCTGATCTGAACAATGGCATGATTTCACACCTGGATAGCTCAGGAAAGGAAGCAAGTGGCCATACTCAGTATTAGGAAGCCAGTAATCAGCTCGTTCCAGTGAGCTTAAATACCTGGTACCACTTCCATATATCAGTGAGATACAAGCCTGCTGTCCCAGCTACGTGCTGCCTGCGTTGAGCTTCAGGATAGAGCCAGGAGAACGAAGGACTGCTAGGCAGAAATGAGGAGAGAAGACTCTTCTACAGATTGATCACTAAAATAAAAGTGGCTGTTGGATGTTTCTGAGTGCTTTTGGAAGGAGGGCAGTGCCAGAGGAGATGGATGAGCAGGCAGAGTGCTGGTGACCAGGCCAAAGCACGCTATGAACACCCTCTCCAGACCACCAGTGCTTCTCCAGGGACTAACACCTTTGGCCATCATCAATCCTTC
Source organism: Ardeotis arabs (assembly GCA_011801015.1). NCBI lineage: Eukaryota > Metazoa > Chordata > Aves > Otidiformes > Otididae > Ardeotis > Ardeotis arabs. Next base: position 20,788 of record JAAGAY010005464.1, read on the forward strand.
AGCACCTTCCTGCTGCTACGAGGACAAGCCAAAGCTGAATGCTGGCTTTTATAGTCTTGAGAGGTTTATATGGCAGCTCTGCATGTGAACATAAGTCTATGTGAGAAAGAGTGTGTAACTTGGGAAGTGCCTGCTGCATGAAACATAAATGCTATTGTGACAAAGCACAGTTTACCTCTCGGAAGTACAGTACTTTTTAGGTTAACTCAGACCCATTTGTATTGTAGCTCAGTTTTAAAGGCATGATACAAGAGAAGATAATTTCTGTAGTGGAAAAGCTGTATCTTTTAGTGATATTTTGTCCACCAGGTTGTCTCCCCAGGCTGGCGCTGGTCCTACGTTGTTACAGGTACTCTGCCCGGTGCCAGCATGCATCTTACCCGAGAGCATCACAGGAAGCTCCATGTTGAGGCTAAAAGATGGAAATGAATCGTATGCACTGCCAGCAATGTTAATGAGGAAATAACACATGGGTGTAAAAAAAGAATGGATAGATGTAACTTGAAAATAGCATATGGATGTAAAAAGAGAAGGACACAAGGTGCTTCTGGGGATTTCTGAGCTTAAGAGAATAAAAGAGGAAAGGAGGAACAGACTGCAGAGCTGAGCCCAAAGGATGCTGCTTTGCAGAGCCAGGGTAGCAGCACTGGAGAGCAGAGCCTGACCTAGAGTTTAACAGTGACCCAGCCAACTTGAACCACCTTTGGTGGTTCTTATCCAAAATTCTTAGGAATGCTTTAGGATTCCTGTACTGATTGTGAACATACAGTGGTGTGTGCCACCTAATACTTTCCTCATCCAGGTGGAAGAAAGAAGACAGAACATGGCACTACCTCTGCCCCACCTCGCGCTGCGAGCGGAAGGAGGCAGAGCAGAGCTTGGGAACATGCAGGCTAGCACAGCCTGTAGCTTTTGTACCAAAAGCAATTTTTTAAATTAAGGAGCTCGGATGCTTTCTAGCCTGTCCCTTTAAGACTATATTTGCCACGGGAAAGAAACATATTGTTAACCAGAAACTGAAACATGACCCTCATTGAACAGCCGGGAAATACTGGGAAACCTCCAGAGGCAGCATGAAATCCCTTGCCCCGGGGTGAAGGAGAAGGGAAAACCAACATACTTACACGGACTCAAAAAGATCAGCCGTTTACAGAAAACAAGCAGAGCATGCACAATGACAGGAGTGAGGATCATCATTACTAGGCCACCCAATTTTCCTGCTTCAAGGCACAAGCTGATCAGCAGATGGCATCCGAAGGAGCCCTCCCATTCCAGTGGTATAATTAGCCAGGGAGTGGAAAGCCTCTGACACGAATCTCACAGTCACTGCAGCCCTAGAGACCACAAGCAACATTTTCTGATGCTTAAAACCCGACTGCAACAGAAAATGGTACAAATGCAACCGTGCTCGAATGTGAAGCAGCCAGGGGTTGATGACCCAGCCACTTACCGCTGCCTGTGCGGACTGGAAAAAACAATGAAATTATGAATGTTTTGGAACAATCCACTTAAAAGCAATCTGCTTTACCCATAGCAAACCGGGAGTTCAGGAGCTGACAGCCCCAGGGAGAGCTGTACCAGGAATCTCAGATACGAGAAATCGTGTGGCTTATTGGTGGAAGCAGGACTACAGAGAAAAGTTCATTTCTGAGAGGCTGGAGTTGTGCAGTGTTGGGCAGTCCACTTCAGTGGTAGCTGACTTTTTCTTGGACACCTCAGATAATGAAATTGAATGGGATAAGAAACGTGTGTATTTTTTCTCTTCTTTAATTCAAGCCCTTACATAGATCTGAATGCAAAGTAGAGCTCTCTGCAGAATGGTGCAAGGATTCCAGATGCCTGAAAGACACTTCGGAGCAGATGTGTCACTGCCTCTTTTTTAATATCAGTGACAGAGACTAGCTCTTTCTAAAGCATCCAGAGATCTGAAATGTTTTACGCCCGAGAAGTGCTGAGGAGCCTGTTTGTCTTGACTTCTAATTAAGTTTTCTGGGCCTCAGAGATAGCCCTAGACTTTGGATCAGCACTCAAGCTAACGAATAGGCAAAAGCTGTGGCGACGTAACCTCTCTGCAGTCCCAGTGTCCTGGTTCACTCTTATGTCCACCATTATGGTTTCCCTTGCCATTTATCAACTACATTTAGTAGAGCCCTGATTGGCATGCCAGGGCTGTACATGCCTCAGCTCCTGTTGAGTGCTCTAGGGCAAGCTGAAGATCCTTGGTAAAAGTTATTCCCTTGTATTTATGCCTTAGGCATTGTCTGGTTCCAGCAATAACTGCAGGTTCTGCTGTTTTATTACTTAAGAACTTTTGCTGCACGAAATTCAGGACATGAACCATAGGGATTTCTCATCTCAGGAGTTTAATTACCTCTTTGATTGAAGTAAATGTTGTATCAAGTGGATAGAGGGAGGTCATGGTTAGAGTGATCTCCTCATACATAGATTACAAGCACAGCCTCCTATATCTACCGTTGGCTTCTAATGAGGAATTTGAGATTCACCAGCTTCAAAGTAATCTCAAAAATACAGATGAACAGCCCTGGCAGAGGAGATTCTACTACTTTGTCACTCTGAATTTTGCCACTATGCCCCTTTTTTCTCTCCTTTTTTAGATGTTTGAAACTGTCTATATTCCTTGTGCTCCGGAAACTCTACATCAGAGACTCCAGGAGCAGCAGCTGGACGATGAAAGTGGTTAAATAAGACGAAGAAGTTGGTTTCTCTCTGCTTGGTTTTGGATGAGGCAAACAAACTTGGCAGAGCTTCATGGAGTAAGGGTTACTAACAGCTCCAGAGCGGAGGAGAAACATCTTGTTGACATTATTTATTGTCTCACCTTCCCAGCCCTGCCACATTCCTCATAACACCAAATCCAGCCTTACCTGAGCAAAGGGTGAGTGGAGAGAAAACACACTAAGAAACCCTGCAACAAAATAAAGGGAAGAAATGCAGCTTCACAAGTTAACTGAATCTGAAAAGTTTCATCACAAATATCCAGTAGTCTTGGTGGATCAGACCAAGGGCTGGAGACTGGGAAATTAGGCTTAAGTCCACTACTTGGCATGTCCAAAGCTGAAGTGTTAGAAAATTTAGCTTGTAAGCAGCAGGGACAGACATCCCGGAAGAGAACTACCTTGAGCTCCAGTGCAAGTGCAAATTCATGCCGAGCACTGTACCTGCTTCCAAAGATTCCGCCAAGAACACAACCTTAAAAGTCAGGGAGGAAGGATGTTCAACAACAAAACTTGCCCCTTGATTCTCATCTTTAAACTTCTTGAACCAGGTCCTTCAGAGCTATAAACCTTATTGCAGAAAATTCAACCCCTGAGTGCCTGAGGCTGGGAATCTAATAACTTAAGGCCCTTTAAAAGTGCCTGAAAGTAGGAATTTAATAACTGAAGTCTGGTTTTGATCATAACTCTGGAGTGTGGGTACCTTGAAGCTCAAATTGTTTAATAAGAGACATCCTGGAGCATGGGGTATTTCTTTTTCAGAAGTTTCCTCAAGCGTTTAATGAACCAGAATTCCCCTCCACAAATGCCCAAATTTCCTTCTGTGATGCATTAGTGCTTCTCACTGACCTTTCAGGAAGAATTCAGATCTTCCAAGTAGATGTATTGTTCTACATCCAGCCCCTCCCTTGTGTTTGCCCTTCTCCTGCCAGGTTAATTTTCTGAGCAGAAAAGCACAGCTGAACAAAGGCACTTCAACGTAGCCTTTTCATGGCTTCCACAGAGAATACAGAGACTCCTTTCAGCTTTAAAGCCACTGCACATCTCCAGGCCACTGAGTATGCCCTTTCCTTTCTCCATATTATTCTGTCTACGTGAACCGGGCCAGAGACATCCTGCCTGCCCCAAGACAGCAAACAGAGGAGACAAATCCTGCATGAAGACAAGTTATTGCAAAGAGGTCATGATGATGTCAGAGCCGCGTCCCCAGCACAGACCAAGCCTAAATTCTCCCAGATTGCGCTTTCTCCCCCATCAACCTGCTCTCTCTCCAAGCACGACTCCTCAATAGCCTTCCTCAAGGAGGATGTCAGCTAGGGCCTAACACATCTGCTTACCTCCATGCTACATTTGTTGGAAATAGGACCAGTTGCCACCGGAGACACTGACAGATATGAGATGCTGTGGGCTGTCATCATATATGCTGTTCTGGGTTCAGCTGAGGTAGGTTAAGAGCTTAGGAGCCTCTGATATCAGCTGGCATAACTGATCACACAGTTGCTAACCTGGTTCTGTCAAAATGGGTTTAAAAAATTCAACAAACAAAATCCTACTATTAGCAATGTTTTAAGGTAATCCAGATCATTTTGTTAGAATTGGGCTAGTGAACAATTCCAACTGTCAGCTCAGAAGAAGGACTAAGCTCTGGCAAGGGACACAGCCGTGAACAGGCGCAGAAGAGCAGAGATCTGTACATTCTTGCTCAGCAGCTCTGAAGAGCATGCAGGACTAGGCTGCTCACACAGCCTATTTTCAAACCCTGGGCTGCCCAGTTTGCTACAAACCATATTCCAGAGACAGGTTCAAACTGAGACCGTATCTAAATTAACTGTAGAACAGGACAGATGGGTCTGACGGAACCAGTACAGGCCATACACCTTGCTTTGTCCTCTCAAGGTAGTGTGGAAGCATCCTCAGCCAGCCAGGAATCGTGGCTGTTACAGACATCTGCCCTGGCTGGTCCAGGAGCAAACACAAAGGGATGCATGTGTGGTTGTGACAAGGCAGTGAATCATACCACAAACACTATTCTAACAAAGAGTTTGTAAGATGTTATCAGGGTGACAGCGGCATTCTGGTTATGAGTCACCCTTGGCCTATGGGGTGGAATAATTCAGTATTTCTATGATACCTCACAAGAGTTCACGCAGGTCACCACACACCGCCTAGAACCGAAACAGCAGACTTGCAGATCCCCAGGCCTGCTGTAGGACCTCTATCTAGGTCATGTTCCTTGAGAAGCCCAGCCCTTCCCACTACTGTGGCTAATACAGAATTTGGCTATAATAAGGGGACATCCTTGATGCAATTTGCAATCTAGGTAGGAGAAAATGTGTAAGGAATATTTCCCTATTTGAGGATGGGGCACTGAAGCATAGAGAGTTTAAGGAGATTTCCAGCTGTGCATTAATCAGGAGTGGGGACAGATTTTTATTTTTATTTTTTTTTTTTTTTAAAGTGACAAGTTCCCAGCAGCTAAGCTTACATCAGTTGGGTACAGATTTCCAGTCAGTTGCTGACTGGCACGTCAGTGCAGGACTCCATCCATATATCCTCAAATGACTTCAACTAATAGCACCCTCCACTCAGACCGGCTGCTGGACAGCCTTCGGCAAGCCACGTGTGATCATCGGTACAGCAGTGACCTTGCTGTGATACTGCTAGGACTTGGATAAAATCCTTTTGGCTCTGACTTAGAGTGGTTGTGCCAGTGCAGACTCTAACCTCACAGTCATAGCTGAGCACAGGGAATATCTGTGCTCCACAACATCGCTCCTTCAATCCCTTTGTCGACCCCATTTTAGTCCAGTGCTACTCCCAGTAGGAGTTACAGGCTTTTAAGTGGATGCTTTGCTGTGAAGCTGAGCTCCATGGAGAGCAGATCTCTGCAGCTGCCCAGGGATAGCAGATGTGTTCTCAAAGCTCTCTACCTTAACAGCTACTTCAGTATTTTCAGAGAGAGTCTTCACTCAAGATCCTTCACAGATTTGTTACGAGCAAACAGGCCTCCCGTTTTGTTTATACCTTTCAAACACAGAGACATCATCCAGTAAAAATTGGCCGCCTTGACTTAGGTAACTGATTTGATGTCCTAGGCAATTGTCAAACACCACGGTACCATCTGCCACGCTCACGTGACTATAATTTGCAAGACACTGTGCATCACCTCCCTGTGTAAAATAATCCTTTCCTCTGAACAAAGACTGTCTTTAACATACGCATACATCTAAAGGAAAGGAGGAACGTGTAATGACTATTTACCATTATCCACAGCAATACATAATTCATGCTTCCCTCCTCTAGCAAAATCTTTCCTTCCCTAATATTAAAGTGGTACCTATTGCAGTGGAATGGCAGACACTCTGGGATTCTAGATGACGTGCACTGGTCTCATTCACATAGCCTCTCAGATTATTCAGTACATTCATTACAGAACAATTCCCCTACAAGGACGCATTTCGGAAACGTATTTTGGAACACGTCACGCCGTTTCACCTGGAGCGAGAGCACAGCACCAGTACCAGCTTTCATGGCAATGACAGAACAAAGTGGCACTATACGCCCCTGATTCAGATAACGAAGTTGGTGACACACCAGTTTCCAAGCGGCATGCGAGAAGCTTTGCACTTTAAAGAGCGTTGGTAGTTCCTCAAATCAGGCTGTCTTCCTCCTGATCTTGAAAAACCAGCCCTGCACTGGCAGTTCTGAACCCCATCTGCTCAAACACCAAGGCCAAGTGGTGCTCCCTGGTGCCTTCATTTTGGCCTTTCACCCACAGACATGAGGTGACAAAGACATCATTTATTAGCATTGTAATAGTGCGCTCTCACAGCAATGTTGCAGCTGGCATCATCTTAGGACATCAGAGAGACAAGGTTTCCAGGGAGAGGTAATACTTTTTATTTGAACAACTGATGGATTGGGGGGGTGAGGGGGAGACAAACTTCTAGAATGTTTGCGTACCTAAGATTTGTTTGTTTTCTTCCAGGTGTATCAGTAGAACTAATAAAAGATATTACTTCTCCCACAGACTTCAAGGCTGCATGCCTGAAAGCCTGTCAGTCTTTTTTCTGTATCTATCAGTTACTGTCACTGCAAACCTCACCTCTTAACAGCTTTGATTTGCACTTTCCCTCCAGACTTCTCAAAGACCATAGTGAAACATCATTCTTTTCATTCAGCAGGCAGGGAAACATACGCCCAGAGCAGCGGTGTGACTTGCAGCGAGGGCAAGAATCCGCTGTGAATCCAAGGGCATGCCCTATCCGGAAACGTTCAAGGCCAGGTTGGATGAGGCTCTGAGCAACCTGATCTGGTTGGAGATGTCCCTGTTCCTTGCAGGGGGATTGGACTGGATGGGCTTTAAAGGTTTCTTCCCACTCTAAATATTCTATGATTTTATCTGTTGCAGGATGCTGTTGCAGCCTGGACTTGGGGACTGAAATTGCTTCTCTGCTCCATGTCATGGCTGTGGGCTCGTCCCATGAGCGTGCCTGTTCTGACCACCTCTGGGCACTGCTGCAGTCCATCGCGGGGCTGAAAGAGGGCTGCATTCCTGCCCACAATACCAGAGTGCAGTGGTTTCCCTTTCTCACACGTACACTACAAACATCCTCTCATTTTGTAACTGCTGACACATATAACACAAGTAACTTTCAGCCTTGTCTCCCCACTTTATACTACTTTACACCTTTGTGTGATGTTTCCAGTGACAATAGTACTTCTCATGTTTTTGACTCAACTCCTAAATGTGCATTGCTATAACATTTGAATTTAAAGTCCTAAAGTGGATTTTCAGTATCAGCGCATGAAAACAGGAGTTTTCCCTCAAAGCCCCCTACCTAGGACATGGTTCACAGCAAACATGTTAGCTCTGACAGAAAACACCAAATGTCTCTCAGCAGATCGTATTTACCTGCCTTACAGGAGCAGCCAAATGCTAGAAGACATCTATTTGTGAATAATTTATTTTAAAAGTGATGGGAAAGCTTTGTTCCAAGTCTTTTATTACTCAAACAGCTCCTGAGCAATTTAATGTGACTTCTTGCCATTACATGACCTCCTCCTCTCCACCAGTGCAGAGAGATGATACAATACAGACACGGACAATAGTGAGCTGTCTACAAAGGATTTTGGATCAGCTCATCCACTCAAAAATGCACTCATCTCCGGGAAGTGTGAAGTCCTCCTTTATTTCATCATCTCTCCTCTCAGTTCCTTTGGGACTATATATTTTTATAGAGAAGCTATTTTAAAATTGTTATTGGTAGCCATGTTTCTAATGACAAGATCTTCATCTCTTTCAACTTCTGAAAAAACAGCCCCAAGCAAAAATGCTAGTGAGGTGCGGAGAAGGAGGGAGATCTTGGTGAACTAGCCCAAATCTCACAGGGACTACTTCTATGACAAGACTTTTACAATTTATCACCACGCTCCCCTCTGCATTTAGGTCCATATCTCACACTCCGGTATCAAGGCTTCTCTCTTTTGTTCAAGGAGCACACATGCCAAACAATTTACGCTGCTGAGATATAACTCACCAACCTGCCAGGAAAAAGCCTGCAAGGTCCCTGCGCAGTGAACAGGACAACACTCCATTAAGAGCAATGAGAAAGCGGCAGGCCAGGTGCAAGAAAAACAAATAAAAGCAGAGAGGTGGAAAATGGATTCCTTAAGCCAAATCCTGTGTCTGTCAAGGCTGTTCTATCTATGAAAAAGACATCAAACAGTGGTTGCGTGAGATCACAAAGATGCAACACTGGATCCGTAAGAAGTCTTTCCTGGAAATGAAAGACCCAGTGAATCAATACGAAAGCCAGAAAAATTGTAAGGTGAAAGAAAACCCATATATGAATAATAAATATGAATAATAAACTAGAGAGCAGAAGTGATCAAGGGAAGGGGTGAATTCCAGTTTTTGTAATGCCTCCAGTTAAGAAGGAGCAGGCTTCCCAGCTGAGATGTTTCAGCCCAATTCCTTAAGAAGTTTCAGCCCAATTCCTTAAGAAGCCAGATGGATTTCTACAGTTTCTACAGTTTGCATTTTGCAGGAACCAGGGTGGGAGGGATGATCGAGGATGGCATGCTCTATCATAGCCTTCAAGCCTCTTGTAACTGCCATGCTTCAGTGACTTTATAAAATCCTAAACAGCTTATTCATAAAACAGAAGGTCAAGGGCTTAAAGTATAACAACTGTGACCTTTCACAGCCAAACAAATTCCCTAGCCAAATAAAAAGGAAAACTTTCAGTAGTTCCTGCATCCCAGCTTTTTAGGTTTACAGCCTTACCCTTAGGAATAAGTCACAGTGCAATTTTTTTTCTGCATACATATTCTTGGAAATCGCAAAGACAGTTGATTGCAATATGACGAGAATCTATCATCTTTAAACAATTTCCAGAAAAGACAGTTTAGTAGGCAATGTTCAGACAGGATGACCAAAGGGACAAAGGCTGGTGCCTCCAGCTGCTACAACATTCAGTTCACAAATCTGAATCTAGGAAAATCAGAAACTAAGGAAAGTGCAAATGGGTTTTATCCCTCCCGCCAAGGCTTGCTCAATGGCTTCTGAGGCAAGTACAAAGGAAGAACTGCACACGGTTTCAAAGCAATCTGGCACATACAAGGGCATCTTCTTTAGATGTGATCCGTAGGGGTGAAACGGAATTGCAGCCCGTTGGAAAACAGTGCCTGCACCCCTCCTAGCCTGTCTCCATCCTGTCACTATAAAATTCCTGATCTTATAAAACCAAGAAAACTCGTAAACTTCAAAGCTTCGCTGTATTAAAAAGAAAAACTGTAACTTTTCTGCTAAAATGATTCAGTTGGGAATTTATGCCAAAAAATAATAAAATACAGGGAGAGAGAAAGCGCTGTGTTTTTAAACATTGAGCTTGTTCTGATCTAAATGCCCTCAGACTGCTCTAAACACCTCAATCCAGATTGTTTCCAATTCCACCTTGTAAATACACAGTTTATTGAAGCTTTATTAAATACAATGTAGTAATCCTGCTCAGATCTGCAAACCTTTTACAAGTTACAGATGAGCTTTTATTTATTTATTCTCTTTATATATTATATATTATTTACTTTTTATTTTAGGAAAGCCTTCGTGCAGAAGCTAAAGCGCTGCCGGAGAGAAGGTTCATTTCACTGCACTTTTGATGAAAATAACTACAGCAGTAACTGCTTAATTGTTTTGAATTATTATTGTTAATTGGAATTGTGTCTTTGATTTGCTGAAAGGCAATGATCAACGATTTAACTTGCACTGCTGCTAATTAGTAGCATTTATGATTACTGTGAGCTCCAAGTGGCACTAACCGTTTGCAAACACATTCTCGAGTGATTGTTTTGCCAAACATAGCAGAAGGAGACAATGGCAAAGCTGCCATCAGGGGAAAGCAGGAGGACATCGATGGAGAACGATACTCAGAGTGGCTGAGCTCTACAGACAGAAAAATAATCTCAACCAGGAGTATGTGAGCTGCCAATCACATGGGAAAGGAGGAAGAATTATGACCTGCAGTGCAGGTATGGAGGTAACGCACCATGCCAATGTCTGAGAGTGGAGATATGTTCCCTCATTGCAACATTCATGTTTAAATTTCGATGCATTTGAAATGGAACATTCCTATCATTGAGTGAAAGCATTTGGCTCTGTTTTGCGGAGATCTAGCACTACTGGAAGCGGAGACAGGGTGTGTAGGAGCTTTGAAATCCAGACGGAAGCAGGATGGAACAAGGCCAGCTCTACCCTGCAAGGAAATCAGCACAAGAATCTCTAGGAAGAAAAAAAGACATATATCCTCTTTTTAAAATCCTGCATTTCCTCTCCACTAACAGCAGCTGCTGCCTCCGTTTGTGCTTTTAAAATACCTGATCAAGAATTCTCAACGCTTGCTCCTGTCACACACAGCATGAGTCAGCTGCGCATCCAGAGCCACGGCAGGGCCCTGGGGTTGTGCTCAGCACTGGAAAACTCTTTACAATTCATGAGTGGTTCCAGGGTGATTCTATTAATGCTGCAGCTCCTCGGGTCACACAAAGCAAATGAGAATGGAGCTTTGAAAAACAGATGTAAATGTGACTGACAGTAGGTGTCTCTGTTCCTCATCACTGACTTGAAGAACGCATTTTGGATGTCTCAGAGCTAGAGCTTCAGGCTGTCTGCAGAGCCAGGAGAAGAGCTCTCCATTGCTTCCTGCCAGGTCAACAAATGGGGCAGGAGAAGAGAGCAAACATTTCATCTTTTACAAATGCATAATTAAGATTTTTGAGTTGAGAAGGAAGATGACAAATCCCCATTCTGATGGGTTAACTGAGAAGGGAGGGGACATCTTTTCTTCTTTTGTACTGAATACATTTAAATTTCATCTCTGTGTGCTCCAGATTAGACAAGAGCGGGGAGCAAAGTCACTGTTGAAAGTTCTCCACATGCTGAACTTTCCACAACCAACATCTCCAGTTGCAGAGGAGCTCTGTGCTTCCTAAGTGCAACATCAGGCCCACGGGAAGGGGTAGCTTCCACCACATGGCCCAGTTCAGAAAAGGCGGCAAACCAGAAAGAGTTCCAAATGAAATAACACTGATTTTTTCCACACCCTTGCTTTTGCCTCCAACACAGCAATCCAAAAGACTGGCTTTTGTTGCAAGCAGAATTCAACATCCTTTAAAGTACCAAAACAAGAGGCAAAAAAAAAAAAAAAGTCTGACAAATACTAACTCCTAAATCATCACCAGGCAGGATGGGGAGTACAAAGCAGAGCCACTGCTCAGTCCTTCACTGATGTTTCAATGGAAACTGTTGTTCAGGGAAGACAAGCTGCCTTTGGAGTCTGATTTTTCATCTATCATGAGGACACTTTTTTTTCCATATGAGCTGGCAATATCTCAGCTTCATTCTACCCTGAATTGTTGCCAATTAGAGATAGGAAATATTTTTTTTTTGGTGGAAAATGAGACTGAGGGAGCATTGGAAAGCTAAAAAGAAAAACATATATATATATTTTGAAAGCTGTTGCCAGGTTAAAAACATCATCTTGCCAGGATGCTTGATCCTTTTTTTCAGTAAATCCCAAAGATCTACAAGAAGCAGGGACAAGGTAGTCCAAATTACTGAAGCACATTATACATATAAAATAGTTATTTCAGAGGTGAAGAAGGCAAGTCTCAAATTGTTTGTCTCTAAGATAAGATGTCCAACATGTCTCCATCCTATTCACAGGTTACATAGGCTCAGGATATAAGAAGGGTGAAGGGTCAGAAAGGCTTTTCTTCCTAAATTGTTTTCTTAAATCTAGCGAGAAAAGATAGCGATTTGGTATTGTAACTTACACTTAAAGAAAATTGGGACTGTGATAATGTGAACATGACACACTTTAAAAGATAACAAGCTGCTCTGAAGCAAAGGCAAGCTGCATTAATTGACCCCTGCCTATATTCAGTCCAATCTGACACTCAGCTCTTCACAAGTTTCCTATTTTCTGTGACTCCTTGAGTCCAGACAGTGCCAGCATAAAAGGAATGAACAGCCAAAGCCCTGGGTGTTACATGACGCACAGACACGCAATACACCACTGGAACTGGGAGCGTGGTCTGGGTGTGGGACTCGGGATTTCTTCGTGTGAGGCTACACCGCAGCTCTGCAGCCTCTTCTGCAACAACTCAACAGAAAAAAAAAAATCAAATCTGCCCAATGTTGTGCTCAGAGAGAGGAAGAGAACTGCTTGGTGTGTGAGCACTAACTACAACTAGGCAAAGACTTCAGTGGGATGAGACTTGCTGAATCTCTTTATATTGCAGTAACATCACCGCTTCCCTCGCGTTCCTCAGAGCAGCCCTGCACATACAGCTCCCGGTGCAGTCCCCCCAGAAAACAAGCAGCCCAAGTTGCACTGATTTTAAAACCCTAAAAAGTAATTTTCTCTGCAATATAGGTTGTTTTATGATTCACTGGCTAGCACTGCTGTGTTTAAGCTGCATCTCAGAGGATTATAAAAGGAGGAAGCTACAGAGAAAAAGGCCAAATGTGTCACAGGGAATGTCCTCAGGGTCATATTATTTGGAGCAGGAGTTGTCTGGCTCCTATCACTGAAGAATCTCTTATGGGAAAGAAACATAATCACTGCAGTATTGAATTTCACTGAAAGATTTATTATCTAATTTAAAGGTTTAGGGATTTATTTGTTAATTGTAATAAACAGCAAGTTCATTACACTCCAGCTTCCAAAGAGATAGCATATTGTAGACAGGGGATAAAATATTAGTTTCATTCACTTGTAGGGCAGCAGTTAACCAGAGAGATGCCAAGAAGTGAGAACAAGAACACTACTATCCCTCTGCCAAGTAAATTGTTTTTCAATACAAAGCACACATGAAAAGAGGCTTTTCTTTTGAGTGAAAGAAATACCCAATTCCTAGATAGCACTTTCATCTTGAAGCACCACACAGCGGTAGCTATTGTTCTTTCCTTTGTACAGAGAGAAAGATGGAGGCACAAACATGGTCAATCAGGCTAAAATCGGGATCCTCTGGGCTTTTGCACAGTTTGAGATACCATACTGTAATGGCTGGAAAGTTGAGCAGGATCTCTAGTCCTTAGGACAGCATTTCATTTGGCCCACATCATCTTCTACCACAGCATCCTGCCTCCCAAAATCTCTGAACCTACTCATAGGATCAATCCTACATGCTCCCATTTTGCCAGTTTAGGAGGAAGGGTTTGCGATGGCTCGGTGTGATTGATGTTCATACCTCAAACCAGAAGAGGAGAAGTCCACAGCATAGACAGCACTGAGCCACACCTTCACCTGAACTCACCATGGAGCTATTCAAGTTGCCAGTGGGGAAGGACTAGATCTAGGCTTGGGCATTCCAGGCCAAACTTTTGAAAGAAAACAGGTACATTTTCCTTACATGCTATTTCTGCAAAAAACATGACTTTTTTCAGAGGAATAGCACCCTGAGAAACCTTCCCAGTTAACTCAGCCACTTTAGTGTTGCAGCATCCTATTGCCTTTCTCAGCACTTAAACCATTTTGAATATATTTATACATGTGAACTTCAGCTCTTTCTTGCAATGCAGAGTTAGCCCTGATGACTAAATACTCTTTTTTTTTTTACCTGCTTTTATTCATATACCTTTCAATGTGGCCTGTTAACAGCACATTTTCCTCTGACCATGAATATTCACTGGAAAATTGCATTGGCCTCGTACCACGAGCTGGTTCATTCAAGAGCTCACTTGCTTCAGCATCTGGATGCTTGGCAATGATTCATTATTAAAGGGACCTGCAATTTGTCATGGGCTTTTGTTGACTTGTGCAATTTGCTGATTATATCTGCAAATCACAATTTAAAGTTTAATCTGATCAAAAGCATGGGCTCTATATGACATGCTCTGGTGAAAATCAAGGAAGCCTTTGAAGTAATTCAGTGAACAAAAAAAAGAAAATGCAAATATATCAATCAGATGCTAAAAAAATGGAAACTCTCTTAAAAGTTGAAATACTACTTATCAGAATTAATTCAGTTCCCTTAGGAAAGAGGAGAACATTGTGCCTGGAACACGGAGTCAGAATTACTGCTGGGGTGAAGAGCTAGGGTGTTATTTTTTTCCCCTCTGGAGTTCTTGCAGGGAAATAATCATTTGAATTTTCCACTGGGAAATAATATCCCACTTGAAATGTCAAATAGGAGAGCACAGAGAAAGAATACCCCCTTCCCCCATATTGTTCTGGATGCCTTTACAGTTTTTTTGGCTGCCTGGAACACAGCACTGAATGGTAACAAATGGTTCCTTGACTTGCTTTCAGGTCACCACTTTTGGCTGAGTTTCCACTGGGCAAAACCTAGAGATACATCAGCAGGAGAGGAGCATATATCTGACAGACCTGGATGCTTTTCAATTCCTGGGACAGATGTGGATTTGCCAGCAGCGCTCAGAGCCCCTTCTCTCCTCGTTCCCTCTTTTTCCTCATCTCCCACTCTTGCCACAGAGCTGACACCATTCCCAGGACCATGAAGCACACCAGTTGCATGGCACTGTTGCAGAGACGTGCACAAGGATGCTTAGGGCTCCTGGAGCCGCTCCCATGCTTGCCTACAGGAAACTGCTTTAACTGTATTAGTATGCTTCACCTATCACAAATACAAAGAAGTCAGGTCAGGCAATACTTGGAATGGGGTTTAAATGCAGTAAACCTCATTTTCCAGCACATTTTCTACCTTTACTCAAAGCATCTTCAGCTCTTTGAAACTATAATATGTAGGACTAGGTTAGACGTGGCTGTGACTGGGAAGACCATTCTAGCTGCCACAGAACGCGCTTACAAGAGTCTGGAAATAGATATTCTTTTGTCTCACTCAAAGCTGGACCAACGCTGTGACATGGAGCTAGAAGGTGCTGTGCTACTACAGATGCTGTAGCTCAGACAAGATCTAAGAGGTAGGTCTGCTTGGTTTTCATGTGTTGGGACCTGCAGCAGCACCTTATGAACTCTGGTATTAAACCCACCCAAACTCACAGCTAATCAGATTCTGTTTGTTAATCTATCACAGCACAGGAAAGACAGGATATAATCATAAATGCAAAGGTAGGAGGTTACAGAGGCTGCTGGACCAAGACTCATCCTATGGTTCTGCCAGCTGGCTGAGTATCACTGCCATAAACCACCGTTTCCTCAAATCCTCAACCATATTAGATGGAGAAGAAGATACATAATAAGACAGCCATCATTTTAATTGAAAATATTGATGATTAAGTGGCAGTGCCTGAGAAGGTACTTACACACCATGATGAAGTTACCTCATTTAACACAAATCCCAGACTCACAACTGAAAACAGTCAGAGAAACTGTTTCATTAAAAAAGCCAAAATACAAAAATATTTGCAGACAAAAGGTTTTAACTTCTGCTTTTGGATCAAAAATGTCTTAAAGTCTGAAAAAAATCTGCTTTAGTGAAGTTGAAGAGAAAAAAACTAAGTCCACCAGAAATTACATTAGAAAACTAACTCCTAATATTCTATAAAGCTCTTCTACAGGCCATAAAGTGTGTTGGCAAATCCTGATTGAACCCATCTACTTCCATGGCCCTTCTGTAACCTTCTCTTTGATGCAGCAGTGCTTGTCAGGCCGAGAAAATAACCTGAGGCTGCCCAGAGTTTACGGTGGGTGAGCAGCAGTTGGCCAAAGCATAGTTGTCCATATAACTGTGCACAACCTTTAAAATATTAACCTGCTCCAGAGATCTACTGAACTTGGTCTGCATCCATGATTGTTTCACCTGCAAATGGTGTTTGCTAAACAGGTTAAGAGGCCACTTCATATTTCATACGCAACACTCGCTGTCCCTTCTGCTGAACGGCTGTTCCATAACCTTTAAGAGTTCACTACGCCACAAGACTGCTTAAGTCAGGCCTGCTGTCTAGGAATCTACAGAAAGGTTAGTATGGAGCTACATGGAGACAATCTAACAGCAAAGGAGGAGAGCTCACAAGAACCTGAAGGTTGCCCTCCAGGATAGAGGATTTTCAGGAGGATGAAACTACTCAATGTCAAAAGAAATAGCTCAGAGGAACTCTATCCCTACATCCAAGGTAACAGGCAGAGGGAAGAGCCAGAAATATTCAGAAATAAACTAATGTATACTCCTCTCTTTCCTCCACATTATACTTGTAGACTTTGTGGATTTTGCTCCACAAGAAAGGAAAACAACAGATCTCTGTGGATAGTGAAGGACAGTGAAATTATGTATTTCAGAAAGAGGTGCTTTCATCTGAGCACAAATTGGTTGCCTATCTCTCTGGACATTTGGTAAAGATTGATAGCAGTTCTCTAGGTAATTACACCAAGCTTGGTCCATATGCTTAATTGCACAGTCCACATTCATGTGTTCCGAGTGCTTTGCTCCTTCTTCACCCAGACTCTCATCTCTCCTTTCTTGCCAGCTCTGTCCATCCAGCACTCTGCTCCTCGCTTCTTTGCGCTTGAAGCGACCAGCAATTATTTCTCCTGAGGCTCTTGACTGGACAAGGCAGTTCTGCTGCTCTCACAACTGGTACCCAGCAGCTGCTGAAACACACACTGGCAGGAGAAGTTCCCTTCAGCACTTGGGTGCTGGGGTACCACAGGCTCCATCTATGCATGGGGCTGGCACTTCACAGTCTTGTCACCAACCTCAAAGCTGCCATGTTATAGGAAAACTGCAAACATGATCTTAAAAAAGGAAGCTGCGAAGGAACTTCCATAGCAAATGCTAATCCCCCCTCAGATCTGCCAGCAACAACTCTTCATAGCTGATTTCTTTAATTTCAACTTTTTTTAAGAGACACAAAAATCACATTATTCAGGAGTTTTGGGTTTGTTTGGTTTTTTTTTTAAACTTTAATTGTTTATCTTGGATCTACTCTGCCACTCCTTTCTGCTTCCCCACCTTTAAGTAGCACCACTCTAGCACATCTTCAGAAGTCTAATGGTATTTTTCTCAGTTGTCTGGTTGCTTCTTGTATTTTAGCCAACTCAAATGAGAAGGCAGACAAACCATTTTTCATTCCCTATATAGTCTGTTTCACCACAGCTTCCTTAGTTTAACAGCTTCATTTTACCTGGCTGTCACAGAAACAAATGAGTCTTTACATATTTTATGTGCATTATTCTTGAGAATCATACGATCACTAAATTTTCAAGTTTTAGTGCTTTGATTAGCAAAACTGAACAAATACTAAATAAAAAGGCATCATTTTATCCAGGGGGTCTTGAACCTTTCAATGTTTACTTTTTTTTATTTTCAGAAAAACAACCTTCTGTTTAAGCGTAAATTAATTGGCAGGACTGCTTTCAACATTCTCCAGCTCTTCATGTGGCTCTCAGCTGGTGATCTATGTTCTACATCCTTTGGACTTCTATACCTTTCATCTGAAAAATCTCAAAGTGCTTTGCAAAGGCCTAATTATTAAGTTTCAGCATAGTTCTCGGTGAGACTGGTAAACTTGACAAGGAAGAGTGCTAACATTCTTGCAGGAATCAACATAGATAAACCCCCTAGACATCCAGGGCAATAGTTAGACCCAAAAGAGTCTGGGCGTAAACCCAAAAGCGTTTTCCTGCTCTTTGGTTTAATGCAGTATTTTTGACCTTGCTCTGTGGAAGGCAGCTTGTCTCAACACGCAGGTCTTTGCAGCTGTTTTAGTCTCTGTTTGAAATTTCTACATTAAACTACGTATTGAGCGATTCCCAAGGAGCCGGATGCACTAACTGAACAAACACAAAATACATGATTCTCTCAAGCCAAAGAAAAAATTTCCATCTCTCTGAACAATGTGAAGATTGACTTCAGCAGATTTTCCTGGACTTCTGCAGAACTTCCAGTCAAAAGCCTCACATGCTCCTTCTTTATTCATAGGTCTTTTCCCTGCCACACTTTATTTTACCGCATGTAACACTGGATGTAGAAAGTTCAAAATACTGAAAGAAAAAAAAATTCTACATGCTTTGTTCAAATGCTATTGACATTTGGATTTGATCAGTAAGGTGGGATTCATCAAACACGGATGTCTACAATGTGAGTCACTGAATGCAGATATCTACTCTATCAAAACTCAGTTCTTACTCTGAGCTGCACTGACTACCCCAGCACTGGCTTGTCAGTCAAAATCCCCCTTAGCACACATCAAATCAGAGGAAAGCTATTTATTATTCAAAATCTCAATACAAACACCATTGTTTCAAGTGTCAGGAAGCAGATGAACAGGCACTAGCAAGCAAACATCTGACACCTGTGCCTTAAAAGTGCATATCCAAGAGACTTCTCCCCCTCCTCGTTATCCTGCTGACAGCAGTTTGGACAATTATCTAACCCTGTAGTTACTATTCCAGTTCTGGCACAAGTTCACATCCCTGGAGGGCATTCCCAGGGGAGGATCTAAGCTTAGGGGAATAAACTTGCTTTTATACTCAGCCTTTTCCTTGTGGAGATGTTCTCTTGAAGTAAAGTTGCCCATGATGAAAGCGCATGGGCCCATTCTACAGCCATGACAGCAAGGCTACACCTCCCATCACAGGGATGGATCTTGCCTATTTCACAACCCAAAGACATGAGAAGGGCCCCTTTGATACAATCCTACCCTTGCCATAGGGTCCCTTTTACATGACCCTGTGCCTAGCCCATCTTCTGTCTCTCCAAAAGGCAAATTATCAGTTTAGTTAAGTGCACATCTGGAATGTTCTTGCCCATAATACAGACAGTGGAAGAATCTGGACAAGTGGTCTCAGAAGCCAGAACAACTTGAGTGCAGATAGATGCTCTGGGATGATTACTGCTCTAAAACAGAAGGCCCCAGCTTACAGCTGCTGAAACCCATTAGCACATGTACTACAGCAAGCGCGTGCTTTGTAGTAGCAAGTGGCCCTTAGTCAAAGATGAGGGAGAGCACAATAATATCTTGGTACTCTTGCACCAGCAAGACTTCCAGTCAGCATCCCAATACTATAACCATCATCCCCAGCTCCAAGCGAGTCAGCTTTGTGTCCTGACCCAGCATTCCACCTTGGTGTTAGCTACAAGCCTCCCTCATCCCTTTCACATCTCCAGAGTCTTTTCAGAACCAAATCTCACTCCCACTGTGCTGTTTGCACTGGTTGCAGTTTACATGTTTTCACTGAAATCAGTTCATCAGAGCCCTCAGTGGTTTAAGCCAAATGGGGAGTGACAGCTCTGAGTCTGTTGAGGAAGTGGAGTTGTCATCTCTGAGCAGTCTGGCTTGCTGACAATGCCATGGGCTAGAAGACGCTCCTGTCACTTTGAGTTACCATCACCCACGCTCCATGGATGCAGAAGCTATTCACAAGAGATGAACCTTGAAGCCCAGCTGTGGCAGGAGACACTTCTTCAGCTGTTGAATGCATACAGTTACTTTTGAGAAGCGACATGAAGTGCAAAATAGCTTCACACATGCACGCCCAGTCCCCAGACACAGCCTCCTGTGTCCTCAGACATGAAGGGGAATTGCAGCTACTCATGCTCTGAGCAGCCACCTGCATCACTGCTTGCTGCTCTGACTTTAAGAATGCAGATCCTTCCCCTGAAAGTTAGTTGTAATTCACAATAATGTCTCCACCCTGGAGGGACTGCAAATGAGGAATGTATGCGATAACCCATCGTTTAAAGAATAGCTGTTGTGTTTATAGGTCGATCCAATGCTCTTACATATGGCTTGACACTCACACTTGATGCTGCAGATCTCCATCCACCACATGTTGTGTAATCCATTCCTGACTCTGTCTATAGGTGGATAAGAACCAGTGTCTGGTTCCTGGTACCCCACAGACAGAATTGGTAGAACTGATCTTTTGAAAATAAACCTCCTGAAAAGCTGGGATTCCTATTCTGAAATTTAAAGCTTTCCACATTTACTTTCAACCCAGTGTAGGAGACGTTCTGTGGAAATGTTCTAAATTATACTTGCCTTGCTTTCTTCCTCCTGTACAGAGAATGCAGACACTATACAATAAAGACAAAACATGTTCTCACAGGTTCCCAAAGAAGCTGACGAATGTTAGCATGACACCATGAAATGCAGACCTGGTGTTTCTCTTACAGAAAATTGCTCCAATTGAATGTTTTTTGGCACACCTGTTTAAATATCTCTGATTCTGCTAGGCAACCTGAGAAAAGTGAGGTTTTCTGTCACTGGACCTGCAATGTCTCTCCTGAATAAGCAGTTCTATGGAAATCAAGAGAATTCCTACTATGAGCAAATCCCCTGAAGGAGCTGGAGGCTGGCAGGACTAGGCTTTGTGTTTTTCATGCAACAAAAAAGGAATTAAGCTTTTTCTCATTAGTATCTGTAGGAGTCTGACAACTAAATCTCATGTTAGGCTTTGGAACGATTTTGGCTGAGATATGCTAGAAGATGGCACCAGGTATTCCTGCCCACAGCAGGGAGCTTGCAACTAAATGGTCTTTTAAAGTCCCTTCCCACCCAAACCATTCTATGATCTATGAAACTAGAAGCAAAGAGGGTGTCTTAATTTAGAAGCACCTGAACATTTATTACTTTAGAGGACTAAAACCTTTCATAAGATATGACCTGCAAACGTATGTTTTAATTTCATCACTTTTTCCTAATCCATAGAAGGTTAGAAGAATTATTGGATTTGGAAGTGCCTATTTCCACTAATTTTGAAAACAGTACCATTCTGAGGTAGGTGCCTTACTGCTGGTATCTGAAGTGATATGAGCTGATCCCTTCCCCACATTTGAATTACAGCATAAAACCATTTCACAAACAAAGGAACAATGTAAGCCTGGTTCCCTGTGGATGGACATCCTACAAGTGGAGCCTCTATCAGTCACAGATCATACCTTCATGCAACCTTATTCCCCTTAAGAATCCTCTTATGGCTAATAAGTCTCCTCAGTGAAGACACTTATGTGATCTGTTGCCTTTATCTAGTTTCTGATTTTCACAAAATTCATAGGTCCTTTATTATCTCTGAGACCTCAAATTCCTCACCAAATTCACTTGAACTTGACTGAGGGGTTCAAAACACACTAATAGAAAGAAACAGACAGACATGTGCACAGGCAGCCCAAACATCTGCCTCATTTTCTTAGAAAACTAGGCTTGAAAATCTGAAGAGTCTTATGAAGTTCAGAATTCCTATTTAACCAGAAATTAACATTTGACAATTCATTTTCAAGATATAATACTTCATTAAATAGAAATTCTGTAAGATATTGGCTTTCTAAAAATATTCCCTAGTTTCAGAAAAAATTAATATAAACTGGAAGATAATTTCTTATTATTTCCCCATTATTTCATGAAACACACTGCTTCCACTGGCATGGATAATATGACATCATAAAAGAGTTAATGTAGTCTGTTTTTTAGGGGTTTTTTTCACATCATTAAGTGCTGCTGCTATTCAGCACTTAATGACGTCTCATCTCTTTCTAGATCAAAGTGTCTGCAGCTTGGTGTAATCAAACAGTTTGACACTTTACAGTATAAACAGGAGACATTTGGATGGAAGAGAGATGAGATTTTCAATCAGTGCTAAGTAACTGCTGCACTTATCTGAAGTATTATACATTTTTAAAATAGTTGTATTTCATATTCATTAATAGCAGCATCTGTTAAGGTCTACTATTGACAAATAATGAAATACAAAATAATAGAAATAGGAAAAATGCACAACGTAAAGGCTGGAAAAGTGAAAAATGTCAGAACGTGTATATGAACATATCCGTTTATTGAATATTTTCTTAGAGGAATTTTTAATCCAAATCAAAATAAGCTTTTACACTGGGAAAAACCATTCAGCTAGCTATAGCTGCGTGAAACAACACTGTGCACTGAACTGCACAGCTGTTTCTGAGAAACTGGTCAGCTACTTGACCTCATTTCTTCCTCACTTGTGGGAAACCTCCAAACACGTCTGGAGCTGGGACTCCACTGACCATAGAGGAAGCCAACAGAAACAAGAGATCAAGGAGATAATTAAAGCAGACATGTAAGTCAGGAACGTCCCCCAGAGAGACTAACCATGAGCATAACACCTCAATTCATTAGTCAATACCCGTTCTGCTATTAAATGCACGATTCATGCATTAGGTTCATTTGTGCCCAATGAACACAAGGAGCCTTACAAGGAAACCTGCAAAGAATCTGAAGAAACACAAACTATGTAAACATATATGGTTCAACTAAACCCATTCTTATAGTTCCTGAAGCTGTCTCAGCACTGACACAACAACCCCTCCACTGGTGTCAGACTACGCAGTCGCTCTCTCACGCCCTCCAAGGGAATAGGGAGGGATAATCTAAGAAAAAGGCTCAAGGTTTGAGATAGGGACAGGGAGAGATTCTTAAAGATGAGGCTGTGCATATAGGGGAGTTCCTGGGTCAAATATTTGGGGAACAGCAAGGTGCAGGTCTGGTGCTCACTGAAAAAGGAAAGGCATGTTCTGGAAAAAATCACAGCTGGCTGGGAATAATCAGAACTGGGCAAACCTAACAAGAAACAAACATAGCTGAGCAACCTGCAGGTCTCCTGCCTTCATGCAGAGTCACTATGGAAACCAGCAGGCTATGCCTGCTGAGGAGAACATCAATATTCAGGGTGCTAAACCCCCCAAGGCTTCCTCATGTGGCTAAGCACACCAGTCATATCTGCGTGTTGTCAAGCACACATGTCACCTGGAAGCAGGGCTATACGGATGAAGGATGAGACAAAGTGTGCCCATGAATGTCTAGATACAGCTCTCAGACAGATTATAGATGGATCTTACTTATGTTGCGTCCTGCAAAGAGCAGCTTGTCCTTGGCCCTTCTTGCAAGGAAACTCAGCATGGCAGGACTGTTTATTCAGATGTGAGTAGCGATCAGCACATTGCTATCAGGTCCTCTCCCCCCCCAACACTGTCCTGCAGGTGTTCTGCAAACACGGCCCTTTATACATCCCAGGGAAGAAAAAGCACCTTCACCTTTCAATGCTTCAGAGGATGCCAACTTATTGCATTAAATAGAGACGAGAAAAAATTACTGGCAGTTTTTACAACAGAAAAGCACTGTTCTCATGTGAAATGAAAGCAAAATTTTTCAGTACTTCAGAAATAAATTTTAAAAAGTCAAATGAAAAGTTTAAATTCTGTATGGTTTGTTCTTTTACAATCTTGCAATTTTTTCTTGAACTTTACCATCTTTTTAAATAAGGATTTAGAAAGATTAAACTCAAAAGTTTTGAAATTAAAATGCAAGCTAAAGTATCAAAACATTTGGATTTCCTGTTCAGTATCTCAGTTTACGAGTGCACATGCACTCCTCCCCTCCAAACATATTTCAAGTGAAAAGCAAAAAGCTGTCCCATGAAAGGGTAAGTTTACATTTATGAAAAGTGACTGCCATTTATCACTGTTCGCAAAATCAGCATCTTTGCCTGGGGTGATTCACGTTCCTGAGTCAGCAGTTTCTGGCTGAAGTTTCCTACCTGCTCGACGCACAGTTTGCTCTGTAGAGCTTTGCTGAACCTGGGAAAGCAGTGCCATGAGTCTCTGAATTGCTTTAAAAGCTGAAGAGTGACGCACGCTCTGCCTGTGGAGTCACGAGTAGAGCGTTTAAACATATCTCACAGTGAGAAAGCACATTATCCATGATGAATACGGAATTGTCAGGAGCACTCCCTAGAAGAGGCTGCTTTGGGGATGCAGAGTTCACCATCCATTCACTTTGCCAACAATGCACCTACTGGTTATATAACTGGAGTAAGAGGGCCAATGTATTTTCTGACTGGTGTAGTAAGCATTTCATAAAAGTGCGAGCTGAGCTCCAACAATGGCAGGGTCAAGATGGCACAGAGTGCTTAATAAAAAAACCTGCTTATTGTGGAACATGTGTTGATACAGAGCAGAACCCTCCTCGATGATGAGGTAATCCAGTTTGAAGAATTGCTCCCTGACTCATAACAAGCCAAACACCTACGGATTCTCTCTGTTGAGTTTGTGGGAATATCTTCCCTTCAATTCAACAGTATACAGACCGACATCATTCAAAACATCATCCTAAGGGCAAATGGGCAGAGTTTATAACGGAAAATGTTGCCGTAGGTGAGGGAAGAGTTCATTTAGAGCTAGACAAAAAAAGTATCTTCTAAAAAACTCAGACTGAAGATTTGGTTTAATTCCAAAATTAGGGTATAACACTGTTTTGTTTGTATACAGGTAGCTACAGATCAAGACAGACATTTCAAGCTTGTCTGCTTTAAGTGTCACAGTCTGAATGAGCCCAGCAGTGATTTGTGTTGTCTTCCTGAAAGTGTTATTGCTTATGGGAGACTCTTCAAAAGCCAGGTGCCTGGATTTTCACAAATTGGACATTTTCTTCTCACTCAACTTAAGTCCCTAAATGCGTGATAAACTCCAAAAGGGACTTTCAGAAGAAAGCCCATAGAAAATGCAATTTCCCTACATAACCAATTTTAATAGGAGAGAAATAACTATTCAAACTACAAATGTCACAGGTAACAGCGAAACACATTTCAAGTTCTGTCAAAGCAAATCATAGACTTCAGGGCAAAAAGGGATCACAATGAATAAAAGAACTCATTTTCTGCATAATACAAGTCAATGGCTTTGCCTGAATTATTTTATATTTCAACTGGAAAATATCTTTCTGGGGAAAAAAAAAAAAAAATTGTTATTTTGCTTAAAAGTTGCTAGTGATCCAGCATCCAACACTGCCCTTAGTGAATTGTTTCAAAGCTTGATTAACCTCTGTTAAACATTTATGTTTTACTTGTAGTCTAAATTTATCTGATTTAACTTCCACATGCTTGCTCTCCTTATAACGTTGCCTGGTAGGCTGAGTAGTCGTCCATTGTCAAAGTTGTATGCCCCACACAATTTAAATTTAAACATTTGAAGTATCTGAGCCTTATAGCCCTGGCTCCTCATCCTCCTTGCTTTACATGAATGAGATCTGATTCCACCACGGATTTACTATTTCATTGTGCAAGACATGTTTTTGTTTGGGTTTTTTGAGGTGGGGAGAGTGAGGCAGGGTGTCCCCCACCTCTGGATAGACTCAGACTCTAACTTTGGGAGACATTTAGAACAGTCCCTTTGTAATCAACACTTCCTTTCCAAAGATCATGTTTCTCTACTGCAAACATTCACAACTCCCAGAAGGAGACAAAGAAATGGTGAACGTGAACAAGGCTTACAAATAATTTTCCTGGAAGTGACAATGCAACAGACTCTGAGCAAACATTACCTAGTCCCATTAGGCGATGCTAAGCCAGGCGTGACTGTAGTCCCCTGTGCCTGAGTTACTGAACACTCAAACAAAATGCCCAGCTTTATAAAGCAGACTCCTCTGCACCCAAATATATCCATCTGCTTAATTCTCCACAATTGCTGGTGAAGAGGGCTAGATCCAGCCTGGCCACATTGTCCATTTTGTGCTCACATCACTTAACGCCTTGTAGAGACTTCTCCCCCACCTTTTGGTTTTAAGGTTCCCTTCTCCCATGGTGATACTCATGTCCTGAAGTTGCTCTTTCTGCATCTAGCCTGTTGAGGAATACCTGCACCCCTTATCCAGCTGGAGGCAGTGGGACTGTGTCCATGTCCAACTGGTCTTGGGGAACAGCTGAATTAGCTTGTGATACCCCTCTAACAGCCTGACCAGTGCCGAGCAGGACCCCAGTGAGGACAATCTGGCTGTGTCAAGCAAGGAAGTCTCCATATTTCTCTGATTCCTAGGGTTTTAACATTACCCAAGAATCCCACAACGACTATACAAACAACAGAAGCTGCAAACACCAGATAACCGAGCTTTGGCTTAGTTGCAGTTTTAATAGAATTTACTGGAAAGGATTAAAGATGCCCAGAGAGATCAATAAATATAAGTCATTCTTTTCTTGGGCAGGTGTTGAATCATGAAGGAAAGGGGCATAAATAGGTTTGTTCTTAAAGTTCCCAAGGTACTTTGTCTTCCTGCAATGGGAGTAAAACCCGAAGCTCCTATCTTTGTTTCTCAGGAAAGACAACATAAATACACACAGCAAACAATACCCTATATCCAATTACACCACTAGCAATAAAGATAGTGCTCTAAAACCAAGCTATCTCCATCATATAAACTCCCAGAGTGTAGTTCCCAATTTCTGTTCTTAATTACAGGGCACAGTAAAGCAAAATAACAATCCTACTTAGATTGCATAAAGCTTAGTCTGATCTCAGAAGTTAGTATTAAGTAATGCCATTTTTGAGACTTCAATCAATTTTTCCCAGCTCTGCATCACAAAGTAATTATAAACTAGTCAATCGCTTTGGGAAAAAAATAAAATAAAATCAAGCTATGTCACACTAGCATAAAAAGAATAAAATAATCTGTGCTCTGATAAATTATTTGAATGGTCTTTATAAGACACCCAAGCACAGTTTAGGCTCAGGACTCAAGTTCTGCTCCAAAGGTTTGAGTAAGAGCACAACTAAACACTAGCAGTGCAAACTTTCCCACGGTCATTTCTCTTTGATTTTGTACACATCCACAAGTTTATCAACAGTTGCTCCAACACAAACCTGCATCCAGCTGTGTATATGTATATATTACACACACACACTTTATACATATGTATTTATACACACACGATAGCAGGGCCAAAGGCAGAATGGCCATACTCAATCTGAGTAGAAGGACAGCAGCACTTTGGGTTGTGTCTTATTACCAGGGTCAGATGGGCCACCTGGACAGTCCTCCAGCAGTAATCATTTAATAGTGTAATTCTACAGAGGTGGTTCCATTTCTTCTTAATTTTGATAATTTAGAAATGTTGCATTTCCTATTCAACTATTTTTCCTGTAGCAAAAAATTAAACTCAAACACTGGCTTAAAAAAAAAAAACAAACCCACACCATCAGGGCTGTAAAACTCATCCACATTTTAACAATGTCAGCCTCCTCTCTCCATCTTTTTTTCCTGTGTGGAGAAGGAAGTTAATTAGACTACTAGACTAATTAACTATTTGGTTAGACTGAAATCACATCAGTTTCAATGAATTCACTTTAATAAAGTGGAAGTTGGCACACCAAAAAATTACCAGCCACATTCAGTAATGTTCTTTTTCTACACTTTGAAATCCACAAATAAAATCTACCAGAAAGGCATGTTTTATGATCAAGAACGGATTATCTGTTTTCAGCTAAGCTTTGTCTCTTGTTTTTAAATTATATCTTAAAGTTAGAAATTTTAATTGACTTCAGATCTTGGCCAAAATTCTCCAAAAGGACTCTAAAAAAGAAAAACACAAAATAAGGAGTCTTTAAAACAAAAAAAAAAAAAAAAAAAAAAAAAAAAAAGGAAGGAAGAAAATAAGAGGAAAGAAACCATAGAAGGAGTTGAGACATTCACTTTGAAATGTAATAAAGTTATAGTTCATAAAAATCTTAACATGCTGCCCATCAGGTACTTCTGTGAACAATTAGGTGATTAACAGGTCTGTATTAAGTGGTCTGCAGTAAGAGGCTTGTGGAGAAATTTCTGCTGCAGAGAAGCACCATCCCTGAATCTCAGAAGGATGCTTTGAAAAGGCATCCTCTTAAATGTCTCAGTCTGCTTCTGATTTAACAAGAATCTAATTGCCTGATTATTGATTATCTCTTTGAAGTACAGTAATCATGATATTGCAGCAAATTTGCCATCTGCCTGTCTTGTTAACAACCCGTCTATTTTCACCACAAGCTATCTCACCAATTGAAAACACATATGGTCTCATTGCAGCGCGTGTCCTTAAAAGGGCTGCAAACACAGATGGCTTTGCAGAGGAACACAATGGGGTGAAAGCTCGAGTTCAGCACTCCTGGAAATGGTGTGATCATCTGCCTCCTATCAGTGGGTTGCTGTCCTCCTCTTGTGGTGCCCGAGATGTCTGTGGAGGTTGCTAAACTTCCTGGCTTGGTCAGCAAGAATAGGGAATTGTGGCTTCAACCATAATTCTCATCAATCCTATTTAAATATCCAGAGACACCTTTTGAGCCAAGCAATTGTCTTAGAAGGATTAGGCAGAATCCATGTCTACCACCTATTTCAGACCTAGGAAACTGAATTCCTTTTGGTACCTTACATTTAGAAGGGCAATGATTTCCTAGGATCACCATCTTTGGCGTGGGAGCCAGCGCCCTAGTTTGTCAAGAATTATTTCAATATGAAGGGCTTATTTCCAGTAAATCTTATTCCTACATCCCAGCAGCTTCTCCAATTTAAAACGTTTTTATACAAATACAGTTGTCTTTATGCTGAGGCTCAGATTTCTTTCCATTGACATTAGATGCCTATAGTAATATAGCCATCCATGTCAGAGCCCAGTAATTCCTGGCACAACTTATCTAAGGTAGATACTAAAAATAATCTCAGTTCTCAGAGTCTAGAAGTACAAAACAGCTCCAGAAAATACCCTGGATAACTGACCCAGGTACCCCCAGGCCCAGGAAGACAAATTCCACCACCACTGCTTTTTCTGCTACTGCCAAAATGATACACCTTGCGCATGTAGACAAGCCTTCACTGAGACTGAAGCAACAGGCTGATGATGAGTAACTAATAATTAGCAGAGTAATTAAACAGGCAGTGTAAGGAAAGAACTCGCTGGCTATGCTCCAGATGCCCCGGAATGGTAAGGACCCTAGAACACAGTTAAGGTGAAATGAGAAAAAGCAGAAGTGATCCATGTGCGAAGCAGAATGGAAATGCTCCCAACTAACAGAGCAGCTTCCCAAAACCCACAGCAGAGCTGGGGCTGCATAAGCTGTTTTAGGCCCACTGCCAGGCTCCTCAAGATGGCATTTTGGGAAGGGTGGGAGAGATTTAGTCTTCACCTAAACCATTTCTCCTCCTATTAGGAAGCATTACCTTGTGCCTCTGTTTTCATTCTAGGTTCGCTGCAAAGCTTATGAGGAGGGATCTGTTCAAGACACTGTTTTTCAATTACTCTGTGCTCCCTGTAGCTTTCCCCTTTTCCAAAAAGAAAGTCTTTGGAAGGATTAGTTCCACCAGTAGCTTACTGTTCAGAGCTAGGTGGTTCCAAAATGTGTGCAAGAGAGAGATTAGCTTGCTTTGGGACTGAGCACTCTACTGGGAGATTCAATAGCTGCCCCTGACCTCATGTGATGCACAGCAGCAAGCAAAAAGTGCCAAAATGAGGATTTTGTTTTTATTACAGTTTCATCCAAATGTCAAATAAAACCTAACAGCTGCTAAACTTAACAGCTCTGGAGTGCTAGCTGCCAGGAAAGTAGCATGTAAAAGCAGAAACAGGTGGTCAGTGGGGTTAGCAGGGTTTGTTACATCCATCCACAGAGCGTAAGCTCAACGGCTGTATGTGAGGAATTTCTCTAGAGCATGACTTTACGAAAAAAGATTGCCTAAAATGGAGAACCATACTTGTAATGAGGGAGTTTCCTAAAGTATGCATCAAACCTGCGTGCAACAAGATGATGCAGTTGGGATGCTGTTTTCGTGGAAGTCCTGAAGATTCACAGCTGAACACCAGGCTATCCCCTTCCTAGATAAAATTTCTACCCTGAGTGCATCGTTCACTAGGCTGATTAAATCAGCCCTGCTACATCTCAGTTCATTTTTTTTCTCCTTATCTACAAATTCAAAGAAAAAAGGCACCCTTGAACATCCCTTAGAGAGCCCTGGGTGGATTATTGCTCTCCTAGTAGCAACAGGAATTTTGAGTTTATGACAGTAACTTATTGCTATTGGCCACATCAGGAGAGATTAGAAACCTTCTTGGAACATGTACTTTTTAGTTTGCAATTCGGAAACATCTGCATCTCTCCATTGGCCATATGGAAAAGGGAGATACACTATTTCAGCTCTTTGGGTATAACTGATTTGGCAGAGACCTCAGGCACTTGCAGTCCTAAATCACTTGTCAAAGGTCACACAGAAACTTCTCACAGACACAGACTGCAACCAAATCACCAAGCCCATCAGTGCTTCAATCTCAAGACACTGTTCTCCTTTCAACAAACCTCCTTCCTACCCCTTAGTTATCCAGCTTGCCCATCTGGTACTTTCTACCATTACTTATAGTTATACGGGAAAATGAAGCTGTCACACTTCAAATGGACTTTCATTCTTTGAATGGATTTGCCAAAGCAGCTGTGTTGTTTGGAGAACTCTCATAAATGTTTAACATAATTGTGTCTGAAAAACAATTTCTCAAGCCCCAAACTGAGTCTCCAATGCAATAGCCTAGAGGTAGGCATAGATTGGGAAAGCGTAATCCCCCAACACCAGTTCTTGCAAACTACACACAAGGAAAAGGTTTACACCAGAAGAGCTCCATATCCAGGACTGTTCCCTCCCTCCCCCACTTTTTCATTCACTCCACACATTGAATATAACTAGTAATGCAGCCATCCTCCTCTTGCAGGAATAGCCAGTGGCTGGATGAATACGCGTTACAACCTGCAGCTCTAACTGGTCCTGAGGTGCCTTCTGCAGCTGGTAGCCTTCAAAACTACATTTTGTGCTCTTTATATGAAGTGATGCACTCTGGATGAGACGTAAGACACCAGCATATTGCACTGTTTAGCCATCAAAGAGATGTGTAAAGTAATTGCTGCCCTCTTAATTGTTAAGCACTTTAAATATACAGGAGATTAGCTTGCACATTTGAGACACGAGTTTTAGAAAACATGGAAAATGTCCATAATACAATTTGCCATGTTAAACAGGCACAGTTCTTCAGGCAAGAGAATCCAAAGACCCTGGCTCTTGGAAGAGGCAGGACAGAGAAAGTGACTGCAGCCTTGACCCTGCAAACCAACCTGTGTGGGAAGAAACCTGGTTTTGTGCAGAGCTCTGTGTATCCAGGGCATACCTCAAATGCACACTGCAGCGGGGATACTCAGCTAGCTTTCCATTTGTTTGCTGTAATTTTGTAACAGTTATGGTATGTCATAGCTTTTTTTCTGGGGTTTGTGTGTTCACATCCTGTCTGGAAGCTGTGCGTTACCAGAGCACCAGCCTGCGGCTCGCTCCTTTTTGCCATAGCTAGCCTGTTCCCAATCCTCCAGCCTTTTACATTAAAACTATCCCGCACACATTTCTGTGACACCCAGCCTCCAGCATGATCGCACAGCTCACTTGAAACAGAGAAACCAGTACATTTAGACCTTCAAACGTTCTCCGATATAAACACATCTTATCTCAGGTTCCCTACAATTTGTGGCCACCCAAAGTGATAAATTAAGCATATTAGAAAATAAGTCTGAGCAAAGTTCATTATGACTTCCCATGAGTTCTTGGGGAGAACTGTAGTGAAGGACCTCTTTTAAAGGTGAGAGGAGCCCCCCAGCCACAGTTTAGCCCTGCTCAGGGCCAAGCTACGCAGTCTCTCACTCACTCCCCCACCCTCCAGTGGGACAGGGAGGAGAATTGGGAAAGAAAATGCAGCAAAACTCATGGATTGAGATGAAACAACAAAAGTAAATTTAAGAGAAATACCATAAGAAAATAAAACAGAGATGGAAAACAAATCTAGTACAAAAACTTACAGCAAATCCTGACGCTCAGTTTCCTCTGAAGCTGCAGGAGGCTCCTCTCTGCACCCCCCTCACTGATATACTGAGCATGGTGTCCCATGGGATGGACCAGCCCCTTGGCTAATTTGGGTAAACTCACCCCAGCTGTTGGCTAATTAGTAACCTATCCCAGCTGTGTGCCCCAGCCACAGGGGCCACCAGCTCCAGTTCTCCTCCCAGCCCAGGTGAATGTTAACTCCATCCTAGCCAGAACCAGGACATCCTCACAGGAGTTAGGCAAACCTGAGGGGAACTTCCCATCCACAGGTGTGGATTAAAAAAATTTAAAAGAAACAAACAAAAAAAACCCTTAAGCTCTAAACACAACATAAATATGAGAAGAAGTGCTTATGGGAGAGGTGAATCCTTCAGCTTCTAGAATGAAAGGAACTGGTGTGGCTGCTGCCAGAGTCCAGTGAGATGTGAATGGCGTGCCTGCCCAGCTCTGCAGCAGTGGCCATGCCTGGAAAACACCAGCAGCTCTTGCTCAAACCACACTTGTCACACACCTGATAAGGGTAACAAGATTTCAGACATATTATTTGTGTTGAAGAGCTGGGATTATTTATGTTTCCAGGCATGGTGCTATTCATCTGCGTGAAACAGTCCATGTAGTGAGAGTGCAGCTGCATCAAAACCAGTGTAATACTGGAACTGCTGCATCATTACATGGCTGCAGAATGAAGTCAGTTCTACCAGAGCTTGCAGGTTAATTGTCAGCATCCCTGCTCTGAGAGTCATTACTGAGGAACTGGTGGGACGTGTAATTGCTTAAGCAATTAATTACTGGGCAAAAATTGAGAGATGTATGTTCCCATAGGTGATTCCCTGTAAGCATTAAAAGTTATGGCAACTAACTGCAAAATGGACCTTAAATGTGAGCGGTCGCCATCAGTTACTACACACTGATACTGAGCTTGCAGGAGAGTCTGGAGAGAACTGCCAGGAACTGGAGTATGGAGAAAGTGTCTTCTAGGACCTCCTCAAGGAGGATGGACTAATGTTTGCTGCTCTATCTCCTGCAGCTCGGATAGGAAATTCTGAAGCTGATGGCAGAAGTCCTGATATTCACAGGGAACACGAAGGAGACCTTTCCAAGACCCTGCAAGCAATGCTGGCCACTACTGGGAATGCTGCCTCCACAAATTCCCCAACACTAAGGTCAGCCAGAAACCAAAAATAGCCTTGGCTCTTTTCATTTAGTCTTAAGTGGTTACAGCTACAATGAGTCACTCCACAGCCTAGAAATGCCAAGTTATGGGGCTGTGCACTCGTGCCCTCTGACATGAGTGCTGCTTTGGACAGGCACCTCTCCCGTGGGTGGATTTGCAGAGGGTGAAATTCATAGTGAGCTTGCTGCCTCGTGCTGCTCCAGGAGCTGCAGAGGAGACCAGAGGCCAAATTCTCCACGGCCTCCAAGCATGCTGTGCTAAAGCTGGATAATTCACTCATGAGGAACACGCTGCACAGCTGTAAATAGTAAACGCTCAAAGTTCAGAACAGCCCCAGGAAGTAGATAATGGCCAGTGTACAAAGAGACCCTCTCTGGCCTAACTCCACGGTCAGACTCTCCTCGTTTAGACTCGATGTATGGCCCATGCCAATGTCATTATACAATGCCCCCAAGTGCCATGAGTCGAGCTGACAAAAGTGGTCTGTTGCCAGTATAGCAACATCCATGCTGGGAGTTTCGCTGGCATCAGCTGATTGTTTGTTTGTTTGTTTGAACATTTCTTAGCTAATATAGCAGCACCAGCTAAATTCTGCTGTAAATATCAATTCCTTAAATTCAGAATCACATCTGAAGTACCTAATCCTCTCTGCAGACACTGCTTTCAGAGATTCATCCATACTTCATGCTCTTCCACTCATCAGCAACATCCCACCAGGAGACCAGGCATAAACACCACAGAAGGGAACTGGGCATTTCAGAGCCACTGGGCTTCGGAAACAGAAACTAGTGATTGTCATTCCTCATTTATTCCCAAATCCAGTGATCTACCATTCACAAGCTAATATTAAACTAAACAAATACATTGATGACAGTTATCTTAGCATTCACCAGTAACATCAAGGAAAAAAGGTAAAAAATGGTACCATCCATGCTTATTGTGGAGGAAGAGCTGAACGCTGAGTCTAAGCATGCCTGGGTCAGTTCTTTAAAGCCTCAAGAACAGTTGTGTTCCTTAGACACCTTAGTTATTTGCTGTTTAAACAAAGAGAGGCAGAAATACTCTTGTAACCTGACTCAGCTCAATCAATTGGTTTGCGTTTCTTGGCAATCTGAAAATAAAGACTGAACAATACACTTTCTGAAGCTTCTCTTCTAGTCACCCCTCTTTTACGTGGTGTGCAAAAAAAAAAAAGAAGAGAGCACACAAGAAAAAGAACCTAGGTGTTGTATTTTACTTTAGCGAAAAGGGAAAAGGAGGGGACAGCTTGTGAATGCAATTAAATCAGCCAGCAAAAAGCTGAAAATCAGCATGTGTGAAAAGAATTTCAATCAGTGAGTGTGGTTCTATATTTAGTGGAAAGTTTCCTTTTTCTTTTGCAGCTTTAGCATAAAGCCCAAAGGCGTAAAGAGCATAGATCTGTCTATAGCAATCTGTAGCCCAAAATGTCAGAAGTATACAGTAAATATGTACTGCCACCAAAGGAGGCTTTTAAAATGTGAATGCCCCAAATTCAAAGAAATGAAATCTTTGTAGTGCACAGTACCACATCTGTACAACGCAGGGGAATGTTCCCTAAAATAAATCTGTGTATGTGACTCACTAACTCCCTCCAACTTACACTGATGGGTTAGCCATGCGTACGCTGCTGGAGCCCCTTCTCCTTAGATAACCAGCTATTCTAAGGGCACACAGCATAAGCTCAGATTCAGAAGCAAACATTTGCTTTAATCCTGGGTCATTTCTTTTGCTGGTTGAGGACACAGCCCCAAGACTGCTGCAACATTCCAAATAGATGGTTCTTGTAAGACTTTCTGATGAAAATGCACTATAAGATTCTCTTGTCTGTTTTAGGCAATATAGCAGATTAGCTTGTTATCTAGTCAAAAATAATTGGCCCAGAGGTTAATGATTTTTTTTTAAATGGGAATTTATGAGAGAAACAGGAAATTAGATTACAAAACTGGTTTTGGCATTCTTACTAAAAGACTGTCCAACACAGGTTGTACTTGTTTGATCAGGCAACTGTTACTCCAGGTCTCGGAGATCCCCATTCCATGGATCCTTTCAGCCTTGCGGCAGAGCAATGCCATCACTCCCAGTTTACGGGAAGACACACAATCGTTAGGAAACCTGGTGGTAATGACCTTGCTTGATTTTGGCTATCTTAAAAGCTAGGAGTCTAGTTTAGTCCAAGCTAGCCAGATAGCTGCTTGGGAGAGAAAGATCCAGAGGGCATTTCATCACACCCTAAATGTCTAATGTACCCGAGATGTGAGAGATTAGAAAAGAAGGAGCAGTTATAAAATGCCTTCCTGTACCGGGATATTCTAACCCCTCTGAGCCTACAAGAAGGAAGGCCCATGGCCATATACACACCGTCCTTGGATAGCCAGACCTCAGGTCCCTTCCTGGATCCCCATATGCTAGAGTCTGCTTGGAGATTTGGTGTAAAAGCGACTGGGGACCTGTCACCCTGTAAGGTGCAATGTGGTGGCAACGTAGTGCCTCATGAAAATGTATCATGGGGATTTATACAGTAATCAGACCCAAATTCAAAGCTTACCCTGTGATTGATCTTCAGTTACCCCCAAATACAAAGGCAGTCAGGGAAGGCAGCAATTTCAGTCGATTTGTGTGGGTTTGCAGCCATGGGCACAGGGCAAATGCTTTTATGGATGTCTGTTCAGGAATTCTGCCTGAGCTGCATTTGAACCAGGTATCCTAAAGGGACTGGCCTGACCACAGTTATACTCCTGAAAACCATTTAGATCCCACTCTGAAAAAAAAGGTCTTTTAAGTATTTTTATCTCTGGGATCAGACTGGTGTTCTTCCTTTCACTCCACAGCTTTAAATGGCTCTGGCCTGCCCTGAAAGTTTGCCAGGTAGCCAGTCTCACCCCTCCGGTCTGGCAGGACTCAGGGAAGCTGTAGGCACCATCGGTGACTGCCAGACATTGCAGAGCACATTTAAAACGCAATTTATGGGCTCTGCAGCTCTCCACAGAGGAGAGAGAAAATGCTGCATTTAATTCTGCAAACCTGGTGAGCAAAGGAGTTGTGAGTAAAAGTGAGTAGAAAAACTTCTTTCAACTCAACTTCCTCCAGTGGGAGGAAGAGGGAGAATAACAAACCAGAATTTTATGAAATCCTATTCTTTCACTGAAAAATTCATAGGTAAGCTTTCTTTGGCTACAGTGGGAATTACTCGTGGAGCAGGAAACAGAAAGCATTTCTGGAAAAGGGAAGCATGGAAGGATCATAGGATCAGCGTGCCAAGACACAAGCCCCTCGTCCAGAGACAAAATAAAAAAAAAGCACGGCTTTATTGCAAAATTACTGTTTGCTATTGCAAACCTTAGCTATTCCACTCATTAGAAGATAACTCTCATTACCCAGCTCCGTCAGGCTTATCCTTTCTTTTGTTGGAGGAATAGGGAGAGGAAGCTAAACCAACGGCACACTGGACAACGCTAGCCAGGCAAACTGCAGCATCAGTCTCCAACGGCTTCATCAGCCGCAAGCCCATTCGCAGTGGGCTTCAGTCAGCCCTTTTACTGCGTTATCACTTATTTGCTTACATGCCACTCCTAGAAGACCCCAGTTCAATAAGCACCATTAAAGAAAATAAGAAGATTTGGGAAGAAAGCTCCTTCCCTACCTCTCATCAGCTCACACTTCAGTGCAAATTTTCTCCTTTTAATTCTTGAAATCAGACCCAAGTTTGTAGACGGATAATATTTGCCTGGTCACACAGTCCCAAATTATTACAGTGACTAAATAGAATTAATTGCATGGGGGACTTTCAGATGGGCTTCTAAGGAAGAGTTTATAGCACAGTTTTAACAGCAGTTCTCATTCTCCTGAGACATCTGGATGCTGTGTGTTTCTTCAAAAAGATAAAGGTCCCTTGTCCCTCCTGTGTTTTTAGGATGTCATTTGATCTGAAAGAGCCCCTGCATTGAGCAGTGTGGGTACCAGCAGGCTGCTGCCGTTTGAAAAACAGCTTGAGAAAGACCATAGGAATTGAAACAGAGGGGAAGAGGAAAGGGGGCTTGAATCTAGAGGCGGAAGAGGAAAAGTGATGCATGACCTTGGTTTTTGGAGAAGTGCTGAACAATCTGAATTCCAGCACCTGGTCCCAGGAAAGAGAGAGGCTGCTTCAAGTGACATAGCCCCCAGCTCCCAGAGGTTTCAGGTTGACTTCTCACAGCAGAAGTTCCTGGACAGCTGTTCCATAGCATCCCCAGGGCTGTCACAGGGCAGCCTGGGCTGGCAGATTCAGCAGCTCTGCGAGCAGAGAAAGGAGCCAAGGAGTGCAGCAGGTAGATTGGGAAAACAAAGAGGAGCTCATCTCTCAATTCTGCTTCACTTGCTGGAACAGGAATGTATTTGCTCATAGCTGCCAGGAGAGCTGCTCTGGTGCCATCTCTGCCTGCCTGCAGAAAATGGGCTGTCATTTGTGGAAACCGAAAAACACCTGAATGCTACATCACCCTGCATTCACGCAAGGCAAGTCTGGTACGCAGCTCTGCTCATCCTCCACGCTCTGATTTGGGGTTAGCTGTCATTTCCAGACCAGCAGCCTAAAACATCCCTTCTTGCAGGAACCCTGCTTGCAAATCTAAGGGATTCATTATTATCAGTGAGAGAAAGAGGAATTTAGAGCTACACCTGCTGCATTCCTGGCGTTTGCAGTGAGCAGGGCTGCCTAGGCAGAGTCTGCAACTGTTCCCTCCCAGGAGCAAACAAAAATCTCCCAAGAACAAATTTTTCCGAAAGCTCCAGATTTCAGAGTCACGTGGCCATGGAAAACTTGAGAACGTGCTGTTAAAATAAAAGATAACCTAACAACAAAATAATTGCGCTGCAAAACTAATCTAAAGTAATTGTATACAGGGTGAAAGTCAAATCAAAAATTATACAAATGACATGAAATAATTTTACTTTATTTAAAGAGAACACTTGGATACTGTGAAGTCAAAGATAAAAGTTGGAATAATTTGTACTGATTTTTCATAACAAATGGTTACGAAAAAATAATATATTCTCATTAAATTATTTTATTTCAATGAATCTATATTTTCTGACAGAAAGACATTCTGTCAGTGTGTTTTCCAGGCACCTCTGACAACAATAATGAATGCAGTGTTGAAGAGAGGGATCTTATGACGGAGCCGTACTGAGGGTTCGTCTTTGGTGTATAGGATAAATGGTATATATGTATAGAACAAAGAGGTATGGCGTCTTTACATTGCTTCAACCTTTGCTGTGCTTCCAAACTCTCAAATGTGACCAGGCTGTGGCCACCATGAAACAACAGTCTCTACTTTCATGACTATTTCATTGCAGTCCATTCACAGGGACGAGTAGTGACAGTGGCAGATTTTAACCTACTGTAAAATCATAGCGGTGACACTTCTGTCCTGCTGCGACCCCAAACACGGCTTGAAAATCCAGGGCCAGATCTCCAAGCTCAACACCGAGCCGTTTGACCTGGAATTCTATCCTCACAGTGCTAGATCATCACAGGAGCAACCGATTATCCCCAAAAGGGCTGCACTGCACATTTAAGAGTACTTTTGCTAACGCCCTGGTAACTTTCGTTAAGTGGTATAGACTGGAACCTATTTTCAAAGTGCTACAAGTTTTATGCATGGTGAATCATACCCATAAAATCAAACGTGAACATATACATAGCTGTAATTACTGCCCAGACATGTAAGAGGTATTAGAAATAGCAATGCTGATCACTTCAACTGAGGAATCGCAGGAACGGTTTGTTCACGGTCACGATATAAAAAGCCATTTACTTTTTCTGCAAGGAAGATCTGTCAAGCCAACAAGAGAATTGTAGCATAAACATAGTCCTTGTACAACTACATAAAGCCCATGGAGATTTCTTTTATTGCCTTTTGTAACTATCTGTGCACCACAGCGCGTCTCTTGATGCCCCTCCCTGTTACCTTCTCTATGCTTCACACAATTTCTTCCAGCAATGCCTTCCTGAATTTATGCTCCAAATGCACTTCCATTTTCTGGCCAGGCATGAAAGAGTGTGACCAAATCAACAGCTTTGGGCCCAAAGTGTTCAAACGCTAATGGACATGGTCCTGCTCTGTTTTCATTCTTTTTTACTTCGGAAATCCTGGCCTCACAAGCCCTGCCCTCCAGAGAGATCAAGTTTGATCTTCTTAATACATGCCAGAGAACAGCTTGCGGAGGGAAGAGTAGCATCGCTGAAGCCCAGAGTGTTGATAGAAACACCATGGAGCTGAGGGAGCTGGATTTTCAGTGACAAATTATCATTTTGGGGGCTCAAGGAAGAACACAGAAACACATCTGACTATTCCCTTGATCTGTGTGTGAGAGAGAGAGAATTGTATTATCAGCAGTGCAGGGAACCAGGCTGTCATTAAATCCTCTTTAAATGTTCTGAAATACAGGAGCAGAGCGACTCTTTCAGGGAATGTGAGGCTGCTTTGTTGTGGGGAATGGAGTGGGAATTCACATCATTGCATAGAGAGTACCAATCTTTTCACTGAATTTAAACACACTGAACTCCTATGTCTTTCCATAGCCTTGACATCTGGATCTATTAGGAATTTGCAATTCTAATTTGAATCAGCTACACTAATTGTGCTTTTTTTTTTTTTTTTTTAAATTGGCTGCACTATTGATTTTACAAGATACATGATGCTCTTCCACCTGTGTGCAACGCTCCTGCTGGGAGCTGCTAATGGAAAAAAACACCTCAATTAGCAAGAATTCCCTCTGAAATCCTTGAAAATCCAATATTGCTGATTAGTTTGTTAAAAAAATCTTATTAAGAAATGCTTGGTGACTTCCCTAATAACATCAAGCAGCAGATCCTCATGCTGGGCTCCCTAGAAGACTAATCTCTTCCCCTCCTTGTTCCTTCCCTGCCTCCAGCAAGGTTCAGAATTTGCAGCATGCAGGAATTAATTTCCCAGCCCCTCCCTAGCGAACCATGGAGGAGAACTGTGCTTCCTTTTTCAGCCCCATGTGGGAAATGTAGCTGTGTAAAGAAATTAATGATGTTAATCCAGCTTCAAGGAGAGTGGTGGACAGTAACAGAAAAAAAAAAAAATAAATAAATCACTTTCATCCCTTTAGCGCTTCACCAGGCAAATTAGCTGTATTCCTTGCTCATCTCTTTCCTACTTCAGTCTTGAATTCATAATAGCTTAGTCAAGTATCTCCTCCTGGCAAATGGAAAAGCTGTGTTCTCCTGCATCTTCTCTTGCCCATCACCTTAGCACAAGAGGTGGCAGAACCCAGAGGTAACCAGGCAGTTTGTGAAGCAGTGCCTTCTATCACGAAGGCTATGCATTAGTCTGAGTACATGCCTCATTTTCTTAGCCAAAGACTTTGGCTGAAACATTTCCACTAAGTTTCTACAAAACTGCATTTTGTACAAACAATAAGCCACCCAGAGTTTTGGGAAGGACTCCCTGGCCAGCTCTAAAGTTTACAAAGTACCAAACCTGTTCCAGTTGTGAGTTCTTTTGATAATTTTGTTTTAAACACAATATAGATACGGCGAAAATGAAAACGCTAAGTCAACAGCTGTCTAGGAAGCAATGAACACAGAGGAGCCTTCCTGGCTTGGAGGAACCCAGGAGCTCTGGAAATCAGTGTGAGAACATCATCTTTTCTTAACTTTGAACCTACCCATTTTTGAGGAGATGTTGCTCCCCACATCAGTTAATGAGGAAGGAGGACACTGCCAT
The DNA here is from genome assembly GCA_011801015.1 of Ardeotis arabs. Taxonomy (NCBI): domain Eukaryota; kingdom Metazoa; phylum Chordata; class Aves; order Otidiformes; family Otididae; genus Ardeotis; species Ardeotis arabs. Next base: position 61,549 of record JAAGAY010005464.1, read on the forward strand.
AAGGCAGTTCAGAGCAGGAGCCAACTTTCGGTCCTTCTCATGTTACCCCTCTTGAAAAAGTACCAGCTCTGGCAAAAATTGTCCATGTGGTGGAGTAGCAGCTCTGCAGAGGGCAAGCAGGAGCAGCCACAGTGAAGAGACTACTTCCCTGCCTCAGACTTTCCTTTCCTTGCTTCTTCTGAGTCTCTGGACTGTAGCTAGGGCCATCCAAGGTTCTCATTCAGCACATGCTAATTTTGACATTTCCATAATGTCTGCTTGTCATCACCAACTCTTAATTTAACCTCACTGCAGAACAGCCTCCTGCATTTCAACCGCACAGGTTAGAGTTTAATTACACAGCCAGGCAGCTGGACTGCAGTACATCCAGCCAGTCTCCGGTTTCATGTGTATAATTGCTGAAATACTTCATTTTCCACCCTCCTCGCCCCCCTCCTCCCAATCTACGCTCTCATTTAGCAACCACAGCCACTTGAAAGTGTTTTGCTAGCAAAACAAACTGCTGCTGAATTCAAGCAGGGCTTTTTTTCCTCTTTGGATTTCTGTATCAGCCTGTTGATATGGAGAGGCTGCTGCAGGAGTCATGGAGTTAATGTGTCCCAGAATCCTGTTTTTCCTCACACCCAGCTGATGCCATGCCTCAGCACATCTCAGTCTCTCACATCTCTTACTCCTCTTGAGAGCTCATCTGCCTTTGAATCCCTGGCTCTGGGTGCCCCAAAGACAAAACAAACTGCAGAGCTGGGCAGCCCCAGGAAGGCAGGCTGCTGAACAGCCAGAGATGCAGGAAAGCGTGACCCAAACTGCTGCAAGAGCTCAGGGTCACCCCAAGGACTTCAGTCACATCAGTCCCTTCTGTGTGATGCGTTTTCCCTGTGCCACATTGGGGAAAGGGAAAATGCATTGCCCCAAAACCCCAATTCTCTTCTAGGCAAAAAAAAAAAAAATTAGTCTTACTAGCTTTGCCCAGTAACGCTTTAGCAGAACAAACATCCATCTTGTACGGAAAGGCAGCAGGAGTGTAGCTCCAGACTTTGCAAATACCACCACCTCAGACACCTCCTTCCATCCTTTGGTGGATTAAATCCATTCATAAGTCTAGCTCCCACTTCATAGCTACTCTGTCTAAACAACAGTTCAGAACACTGTGAAAAACAACCTTAGTGCAGAGCCGAGCAGTGCAGGGCCGGTGCCTGTCTCGCAAGACCAACTGCCCTTGCAACAAGAGTGGAAATCTTGAAGGGAAGGGATAAAGTGGCAGCAGGATCATATTTCTGTTAATTAACGCATCAAACCCCATACCGAGGGTATATTAAGTACTTACCGAGGCTCTTTGGACCTGACCTTAGCCGTGTGCAGGATTTAGCCCGCTCGGCTGTGAAGTCGCTGGCAGCACAGGGCAGGAGAAGGGCGTGTCAGAGGGATGCTGACCGTGATCGGACAGGGAAACGGTGAAATATCCTGTATCCAAACCGTGTCCGAACACAAATCATCGGCTGTGTGCAGCTGGCCCGGTGTGTGGAACTGCTCTTACGCTCACCCTGTACATCCCATCCCAGTCTGCGTGACTCCACGCAGCCAGTTGCAACCATCAGGAAGCAATAACAAAGTGGAGACAAGGAATAGCCCTGTCTGTTGTAAACAGGAGGTTTCTGTATTATTATTCAAATCAGCCTCAATCAGCTCCTGCCATTCCTTTGGGCTGCTCTGCTAAACAACAGCTCGTGTCGTTAAGGCCCATTCAGACTCCTTGGGCTCCACAGCTGGAGGTACCAACATCCCTGAGTGGCAGCTGGGATCAAACTGGTTAGGCGAAGGGAGGGAGGGAGAAAAGGCGGTGAGTGGAAAAATGCCATTCTCCAAGCAAGCTGTCCCGTTGAAACAGCTGACTTCCCACTGCTCTGCTAGGCAGCAGAGAGGAACTGGAAAGGGAATTAACGTGTCTCCTGTCATAGTCTCAACTTGTGCTTTTGCCTAATCAGCTGGAATGACTGTGTCTCTGCTTTGACATTTTGTTATGTTTAATCTCCAAATTTGACTCATTCCCTCTCACTGCCGGGGATGAGAATGCCCCTTAGCGATGCGTTTGCTTAGGGCTTTACCCACATTTCCAGGACACTTCTGTGAACCTGCAGCTACCTCCAAAGGGCGCCTTAGAAATTCATTAAGGACAGCAAGCCTTTTGTCAATTTTTATGGGAAGTTACACTGCTGTGTGGACCTATAGGCATTGTCCCCTGGCAAAGGCATCCCGTTAACTAATTCCTGTTTAAACTAGAGCACTGATTTTCGGAGCCAGTATCAGCCAGTCCCTCTTGGCCTTACAGGCTGTTACTGTACAAAGTCTTGGAATCAAGATTAAATGTCTTTCTAAAAGCTCTGTGGCGTGGAAGAGGAGAGCAGTGGAATGGCATTTACTGACCTGTGTTATTCAGCATTTCTCTAATGTTAATTTCTAGCTTTAAAATGCGTGATTCTCTAAAACTGACTCACTCCACGGTTAGGAAGTTCATAAAGAAAAGATGGCTTTGCCCCAAGCACTTTGCACCTTTATCTACTGAGATATCTGCTTTCACTTGCACGTTTTTCGGAGCGCTCAGTAAAATCCCTGAAGACCTCAGTAGAGGAAGCTTGTTCTAGAGAGAAATAATAATGCTTGTAATTGTTCTGCAGAATCCTGGAAAATGTCGTGTTTCAATTTTCCTTTGCTAGTATTAAATTTTAATGCAGGAGTGTCCATTGATATTCATTATTCATTTGCCCTTGAATTTTTAACCAATATGTTCTAGAGATTATTTCAGAAGTTCTGTATTTATAGAGAGCTGGGAGTGAACAGCTATTCAGCTGGGCTGATAACTGCTGTCACACTTCAGTATCCATTTTCAGCAGAAATAGGTGGCTGATAACCATAATCAGAAAAAAAAAATTGTTAAATTTCACAAACGAAAGGATGCCAGGAGTCATCTGCTCAGTAAGAGTAAAATTCGTCTCTTCCGGGGATCTGTCTCAAGAGCCCTGTGAACTCCAACAGCCCCGGTGTGAAGGCTCTGTGATACACAGACCCTGTGTTGGCTCTCAGCATGCTGATGAATTTCACCTTCTCAAAGCCAAGTTATGTAACTCATTACAGAGAAGTGTTAGGTTTTTTTTTTTTTTTCTCAGATATAGCATATTTCTTCATGATTTTACTCAGGAGTTATCCAAGTGCAAACTGCACCTTTCTTTAAAAGCATTTGGAATTCAGCTTTATTTTCTCTTTCCTTTTTTCACTCTATGAATAGTTTGCAAATCAGTATTCACAATTCAGTCCTGTTGACTTGATGTCTCTAGCACTCTTCACTTTTTAAATAAGAATCATGATGTTTAGAGGGTTGTGGGTTTTTTTTTTTTTTCAACCACAGCACTTGGAATCACTTAACTGTGTGAGAATCTCAGTTTGCACTTAGGAGGGTATTTGTAGCTTTGTATTGCAGAAGAAGTAGGAAAATATCACACAAATGTGCTGAGAAGGACTGACAACTGGAAAGCAAATAGAAGAACTTTACATTTATTCTCCAAAGAAAATCTGCACAACTGTCCCCCTCCCCCCAGCTTTTTCTCCTTTATTTGTAGTTTTTGTGGGAGAAGAAAACAAAATACATCTCTCTTTCTGAAGGCAGCCAACATAGGTGGGATTAATTTTCTTCTGGAGCTGCCTGTTGCCTTCCCCTGACTATGCAGAAAGGTTCAAGGATGGGACTGAACCTACACCAGCCCAGGTGGAGGAGCCCTTCTATAGTCACTGGAGATCTAGTAAATGGGGTTTGAGTGTCCTGCGTTTCACCAGATGTAGGTGTTGGTGACTATTTGATCTCTAGGAGAGCAGAGACACGGTAGAGATTAGAAGGAAGCTGGCAGGTAAAGTTGAGTCTTACTTCAGGCAAAAACACTGGAGATGATTTCTAATACCTCAACCTCTGATACTTCAGTATGCTTTCCCATCATACTCCTGCAATTTAAGGAGCAGATTTTAGACTAGGGTCCAAACCACCAAGTTACCCTGGTCACTGAATTTAATATATTGTCAAAAGCATCTTCCTACTTGCCCTCCTACTTCTCACATGCAAGTACACATTTAGAATCATAGAATCAAAGAATGGTTAGGGTTGGAAGGGACCTTCCAAGGTCATCTAGTCCAACCCCCCTGCAAGGAGCAGGGACATCTTCAACTAGATCAGGTTGCTTTATGGTGACTGGTAGCTGTGAGCTTCAGTGGCCCGTGCCAAAATGGCTCACACTGCTAAATGACTTGTTTTATTCTAATAAAATAGCACTTTACTGGGCTGCTGCAAGGGTTTTGTCAACACCAACCTGCGCCCAGCACCTTGTATTCCTACCACCACTTACCTATAGCACTTAACTGGTACCACTACCCAGGCACATACAGCCAAGCAGTTACAAAGATGGTCCCTGTGCGCACCCGCTGAGATCTCAAGGACAGAGAAGTTTATTCTTACATTCTTTAGGTCCAATAATATAACTCTTTTATAAGAAGTCAAGGGATTGGTGTACACATCTTCACTCAAGCTGTTAACAACTCCACACCCACCCCAAAATCGTGTCACCTGGTTATCCTCTCGTTGGCATCCTCATCAAGGAGGACAAACCCATCTAACTACACGCCTCCAGTACAGGTGTCTGCAGTCCTGTCACCTGAGACTCCCATTATAGCCAGCATGTAAGACAACTTTCTCTAGTGAAGGGCCTGGAGCGATACAGAGGAATTTTTTTCCTCTCCTATGGCCATTCATGCTCTGCTTAAAAACAGAGGGACTTGTTCTCAGAGCTCTCAAACCTGTACTTAGAAGTGGATGGGGATTGTGTGTCAAGATGGATTTGCATTTCAGGAGAAAAAAAGACTGAGAGAAAATGTGGCTTTGTTCTATTTTCAATACTTCAACATTTTCCCAGGGGAAATGCTGACTTTTAAATATTTGGTTGGAGAAGTTGAAGCAAAACAATTTAGAGATGGGACAACTGAGGCTGATCCTGAGTCCATCAGATACGTCACGTGAATTTCAGCATGGATACCATGTGCTTCTCTTTTCAGATGTCATGCACCATGGCAGTACAGGACTGATGCATCAGTCCAAAGAAGACCACGAGTTCAAGGCAGGAATGAGAGGGAATAAGGTGCAGAACAAATTCTAGAAGGAAACACAAACAATTGAACTGGCTAGTATGGGAAGTGTTCTGTGTGGTAGGGTCAAGAAGGTCTTTTTAATGCAAGTCCTTTGACATTTTCCATTTTTATCCTTTGCCCAAGTACCAGCAAGGGAGAAAATATTAGTTTCTCTAAAATATTAGAAGAAATATTCTTTTCCTGTGGCAGGAAAATTCCAGTTTTCAATCAGCTGCCTCTGCTGCCTTTCACTCGTGCTCTGAGAGACATCTGGGTTGCTGCCTTCCCTTGCAGATCGAACAAGGAATGAGATGCTTTGATCTTTCACATTCTAATGGATTCATTTGTTGCCTTCGTCTGAACTGCAATGAATAATTTGAATTACAATTAGCACATCTCTCTGCAGAGTCAGCACCTGGCAAAGAACAATACTAGGGAAATAAAGGACCTTCTAGGTGAGACACCATGAAAATATTATAAAGAAAAGGAGCAGCTGGGTGCTCGGCATGCTTCCCAAGGGACATGGTGAAGGCATCATCACCGCAAGGAGTTGTGACAGGCAAGCTAACATGCTAGTGTGGTTGAGATCAGAGCTATCAATCCTGCTGTATGTCATAACTCATGACTGATACACATTTCTACTCAAGCCAATCAGTTTGTCCACCTCCCTACTCGTTTGGTTTGTAGTCATTGCTAGGTGCCCATTAACCTGAGCGATGCTATGAAACTTGTCCCATTTCTGGGACAACTTGAGGAGGACAAACAAGCAGGAGGAATGACAGAGAGACATGCTTTTCAGAGAAGAAACTTGTCTTCCTTCGGCTGTTAATTCAAAGCCTTTCCCTGGGGATTCTCCAGGGGATCCTTGCTGTGCTGTGGTGTCTGCAGAAACATACCACCATCACTACCAGTTTGGATACCACCACCAAGAAAGCTGGGCTGAGAACATGCCCAGGCACATAGCTGCCACCAGATGGGATGTTCCAAGACCGGACTGGTCCTTAAACTTGCCAGAAGACCCTGGGGCCTGGAGGAGGAGGACTTGTATTCCCCTCTAGGTGTTTATCATCTGCATGGGTCACAACTGAGGCAACTCTAGGATCACCTCTCCTGGAAATGCTGTGCTCCTGAATTTTCCTTTCTTGATGTGCTGTATCTAAATCAGATTTAAGAAGTTAAATTTCATTTCAAATAATACCTTCAAACAAGTGGATGATGAGTTAACAGTGACCATAATGTTCTTTTTCTGTGTCACTTGTATGAAACTGTGATATGATTTCTGAGAAAGCAACCTCCACAAGCACCCTACATAAATCTTTAATTCTGAGCAGCTCTTGGACCTGTGGATGAACCCCAAAAGGACTACACAACTCCCCAGGCAGGTTTTTCAGCACAGGGCTGAATCAGAAATTTTTTTTTTCTTAAGAGGGTCTAGTTTCAGCCTTAAATTTTGGGTCTGTGGCACAACAAAGAAGTCACTAAATCAAACACAGAAAATTAATTCTGTCATTTGGGGACAGGATTTCACACATTCACAAAAGCTTACTGCAAGTGTTAAATTCAATTCAGTGTCCTGCAAGAGATGTGTATATATGACTGCCTAATTATAATTAGAACCACAGAGTTTAGAAAAAAAAAAAGTCTTCATTGTAAGAATGTGATTTTCTCTGTTAATTGCCATGAAGCTGCAGATCTTTCGCTTAGTTCTGGCCTGAATGCTTGCCTTGATTTTAAACAGAGGCATTGTACTCCAAAAGCTTTGTTTAAATGATGTGGGCTTTGTACAACATTTTTAATGCTTTTCACAGTAATTACACATGAAAAAAGAATATAGATGTCAAGGTTATCGAGCATGCAAAGTAATAGCATCACTGGGAGTTTTCTGTACTGTGATGTTGTGTCTGGTGAGAGTAGTTTGGAGGCCAAATTCCCCATTTTCCGGTAGCCATGGGCCACCAGGTATTTCTCCTAATAAGCCACTTGACTACAGTGCAGGACACGAGAGGTGGATTCAACTCACATGGCTTTTAGTCGAGGAACATGAGCACACGTGTCTGAGTGCTGATATCAAAGCAAAGCTAGCAAAGCTATAGAGGCTGCAGCATAAGGACCTCAGCAGAACGCAAATAAGCTCTTATCTATCCTCAAGGGCTTTGTGAGATGCTTCAAATGTGCACGTAGGGATTCTAATTATCTAAATCTTATTTATTTAGCTTAGTATTTAAATGTAAAATAAGACAGAAGACACCTAGAAATAAATTCAACAAAAACTGGGAAAAAAAAAAAAAAAAAGGAAATTCTCTCCCCAGAAAAGGAGTGTAGACCTGGTGTGTCCTGCCACTGCCGTGCAGAAAAGCTTCGATTTAAAGCAGAATTTAACACAAAACTATGCCAAAGGCAACCCGAAGATGTTCTGTCATATCTCATTTGTGCTCTGATGCCACAATAAAAAGGAAGAATTCCCTGTCAGCACAGCAGTCCTTCTCTTTCAAAGGCTAAACAGGAATCACCAAGGAATTTAAATAATTGATGGAGGCTACAGGTGAAATATCCTTTTCTTCTGACCCTGTGGAAAATGCCTTTCTTCAGACAGCAGAAAAGTAATAACAAAACTTGTCAGGTTTTACTACAGGTATCAGTGACTTCCATGCCACGATAATTGGCTGGCTTGCGAATATGCTCTCATTGAGCAGGTTGGAGGGATCCTGGCTCGTCAATGCTCTACAAATCAAGCTCAACATATGGTTGCACCTCCCCGCTGCATGCTTGCACCACTCTCATGTTGCTGGAGGAGCAGAAGTGCACCGGGAGTGTCTCCTGGATCTCCACTTCATAACTCATAATATCAAACCTATGATACGGGGGAGGCTGTGAACTGCTGGAGCTCAGCAACACTTTGGGAAGGAATCACCACCTTGAGAAGGAATGAGCCATTCTCTAAGGTCCAGCTGCCATTCCTCTCCCAAATATCACGTAAAACAGTTTTCTTCTTATCACTGAGGGAAGTTGTGGTCTATTTGCCTCTACATATTTCAGTGGAATTTTTGCTTCTCCATTTCATTTCCATCAGACCACCAGCCAGGATTTGGTTGAAAACCTGAAGACGGTGAATGTAGGACAATGCAAATGCTAAGCTGAGCTAAGCTCCGCTGTGTTTGAATAGTTAAGGCGCTTGCCATGACTGTTAGATGGAACAATTACATTAGTCCGCTAGAAAATATTTTCTATTGAAAATTATTCAAATTCTGTTGTGTTATCTATGAGAAACAAATCTGTGCCAACAATGTAGCTTTATCCCACGTCCCAAATCTTGCTGTTTGATGCACTGAGAAAACATATGTACGCGCATTAAGCTGCCAAGAGTGCTTGTTGTAAATGAGCAAGCAGCGTTAGCGTTTCATCCGTGTGTTTGTTGGCTGTCAGGGGAAAAGTCCTTTGAGAGGCTTTTGGAACAAAGAATTGGAGAACCTGCTGACATTTTTACAATGAGAGAGAGGAGAGTTATTGAAGACAAGGCCTGGATAAACAGCCTGGATTTATGCTCAGATATATTTTTCTATGAAAATTCAACCATATCTTTTCTTGTCACTGCACTGGTTAATTAGCCTGCCTTTTTTGTGTCAAAGCTGAGATTATTTCAAAACAGTTTTGCTGATAATTTGGACCCTCCATTCCATTGCAATAGTTAAGAATTGATGACAAGGATTATGAGAAATATCCCAAGCAATCACTTGTACATTAGCTTAATGAGAGGAGATAGTTTGAGGATTTTAAGGCAACAAAGGATGGTCTGGCTGATTCTACATAATCTTTAACATTTTCTGAGACAGATGTCTCAATTTTTTTTGTTGGAAATATTGGTAAAGAAAATTCATTGTAGCTCTGAATGGAAATTCAGTAACTATGAATCAGAATCTGGAAATTTGTCCCCTGAACTGTATCTTCAGACACTCAATCTCTGCCTGTGAGCAGGAATGGTCCAAATGAGTTTGAGTAGTTTTCTCCTCTAGGCTTGGTTGTATACTAGTAGTTCCAACACCCTCAGTCCCTGCCTTGATTCCTTACTTCTAACGGTGTCAAAATCAGGTTTGCATGATGTCACAGGTAAAAAGGACAGCCAGAAATCCCACTAGACTGCAATCAGAACATCCTGATTACAGTCAGATTTATTCTGCATTAATTAAAATACAGTGCAAACTAACTTCCTACTCACTGCTGTAGTACTTTCCAAAAAATCATCATCATAACACCCAATAATAACAGGGCAAATATCAAAGCTGTTTAAGGGTTGTTTCAGAGTCTGCCTGGCAAGCAGAATGACCACCATTGTTCAATACATACGTTCTATCTCTGAAGAACAGATGTGAAAATCCTCTGAAATTAAAGGTCGAAAAAATCTTTTTCAATATGATTAAACGACCAAAATGTCTACATCAGAATTGGAGCCAACAACATTAGTAATGACTTGAAATCCTAGCAGAACTGTCTAACTGTAAATAGCCATTCTGTCTGCGACACTTTTAACAATGTGCTAATGAGCACTAGCGAGTTATTAAAGTAGTATAATAGGGAAAATTAAATACTTCGGGTTTGCTCTGTCTGATGAGCCTGTCAGGTTGCGAACTGCATACTCTGGTTCTCTACGTGGCCGGTTATCTCACAGGGTCTTGGTGAATGGTTATGGTGACCTGCGTTCCCTCCCTCTCCCCTGCCATCTCCCTTTTTACATGTTTTTCCCCTTCTCGCAGTGAAAGTGCCCCACAGTAAGATTGGCAGAGTGAGTACGTAATGGCATCTTAGTCATTTCGGGGAACAAAAATCACCTCTGTGAGGACAGGGCTCTGCCAAAGCTGGTAGTCACGCCAGCTGAGAAGAGGAAAGGTGTAAACCATCATTTGCACATTGAGAGGATACTTCATTTGGAATTGGAAAATAGACAATTACTTTCTTAAAAAGCTAAAAGCACCTTTTTTTTTTCCCCCTTTTCTTTTATTTTTCTCCTTTTTATAGGTTCTAGAAGGTCCATTTGCATCCTGGAAGTTTCTGAAAAAGAACTGCTCTACCACAAAAGTTCTTTTCTTGCTTTTCTCCTTGACAATAAGATCAAAATGTGTTGAGATTTCCTAGCAGAGAATCTTGGAGAATTGACCTAAAACCTGATCTGTACCTTAGGAATCAGTTCCTTGCCCATCACTCGCACCTGAGAGTTGAGAGAGCACCAGCTCATACCTGCAGACTCAATGGTATTGATGAAGAGACCCCTCGACATTCCCCTGTCTTTCATGATAAGATAAGGCCTTTTAATCTTTGAGCTCCTTGCTCCATCACATCTTATGCCACAGGAAAGCCCATTCTGGGACCCTTTTCTTGAACATTAAAGAGATAGATCTCAATGTGACACAGATAATGTATGATTTTAAAAATTTAAGACCATTTAAATATTCCCAGAGAAGATTAAACACATTAAAGTGTGTTTGCAAAGTATCTGTTTATGCCTGGCATGCATACAATAAAAAAATGCATTAGCTGGTGAATTACTTGCATTCCTTTAAGCAGTAAACTTGGGTCTATTGAAGTTGTCCTTTCCATTTGACAACTACTTCTACACCCTGACTAATGTAATCAGATATATTCAGAGAACTACAGAACACAAAGGTACTGCCATTACAGCCAAGCCTTTGGATGTATTTTTTTGCAAATTATATAGCAAAACCCAGCAGTCAGTGTCTGATTAGCTCTGGGATTTGAGGAGGTTCTGATTTGAAAACTGATGAGAAAATTCCCCTTTGGAATGAGAAAGGGGCTAACGTGTACGATCTTTGTTAGTTTTGGGGAGAGCAGAGTGTATTAAGTATCTTCCGAAATCACAGCAGTGATTTGGGAAGATACTTAGCCATGGCAGCGGTTGGGAGCTGGAAGATCTCATCACGTGTTTTAACTCCTGGAGGACATCAGGGCCGTGGTACGCTGCAGCAAATACTGCAAGCATGGACTGGATGAGGCAGGAGCTAAAGCAGCGACTTTCCCCCATCGCTAAAGGACGGTTCCTAACACAACAGAGCTCCCAGGGTCTGCGGATGTGCCCTTGCCTGAGCTTCAACTCCTGTGCTGAATGCATCAGGGCTCAGCAGTCTGGTGTCCAGGATATCCTGGGTTTCAGCTCAATCTTTCCAGCCCTTCTTGGTTTCTGCCTGGTACTCAAACTTGTAGGACCTGATACCTTCTTTGTTTTCTGTTTATCCGCCATCTGAACACACTGGATGCTACTCCAGTACTGTAACCCTACTCTTAGTAATAATGAAAGATGCAAATTACCCCTTGGGTTTTCCCAAAGCCAATGCTTCCCTGCAGTCAGAGATCACCTCACCTCTCACAAATAAGAGATGATTCACCACTCTCCTCTAAAGATCATGTCAGTTTAGTTTGCAGTCGCTGACACTATCGATGTTTTCCGATTAGTCCTCCCTGCTTCCGTGTCCATGGCGACAACAGCTTTTCTTCTGCCGCCAGAATCCCAGTGCCAGTGTGGGAGTGCTGATGAGATCCCTCCAACTCAGCCCTCACTCATGCTTCCTAACAGGGGCTGAGCTTCCCCCGTGCTCAGCACCTGGGGAACCCTGCAAGATCAAGAGAGGCAGGGAGGAAGCACCCCCAGCTCGCTGGGCTCATTCACTTAACAAGCCAAGTTCAGCATCAACACTTCAGAGCACGTTCAACAGCCTCCAGCGTGCTTCGGAAAAGCAGTGGGGACAAGCTGTGTGTGTTCGCTTTTACCTGTTGTCTGCTGTTAAATAGTTGACGGAAAGGAAGAGGGAGAGAGAAGAAATAAAACATAAGCGTTTTATGGTGCCTGCTTTAGTTAATTGGACTGACAACATTTCCACTGACTTTAATTAATGACAGTGGGTGAGTTGATATAACTTTGCAACTCTTTTCTGTATTTTACTTAGCTGTTTCAGTGCACCTCAGATGCTCACTGCTCAGAAAAAAAAAACACACTTTGAGAACCCTAACACCTGCTGCAATGAAAAAAAAAAAGGTAAGAAGTGTTGATCAGAGTTGATCTGACTGACTCTGCAGGGTAGCAGCCAGCCAGATGCTAAAGAAAAACATCAGCATCATCTCTAGCTGTGCAAGGCTCCAAACCAGAGCATCTCAGTGCCTTGTCAGGAACAGATTAATGTTCAGATGGGTAAACTGAGGCATCAAGAAACTAAAAGGAATTATTGTGAGGAACAGGGGTTCCCCGTGTCATGCTGTTTCATTAGAATGTTTTCTGTTCAGCCAGGTGTTCTTCGAGGATTTCCGAGATGTCAAGTATAGACCAGCCATCACATTAACATAAAAGATTTAAAGCATTTAAAGACAGTGATTATAAAATATTCCTCTGTATATCTGCGCTATGAGCTGAAGATGACTCTAGAAAATTTGTGACCATTTTACCAAGACTTGTTAGAATGTCAGTACACATTAAATGGAAAAAAAAAGCTGGTAGATGGTACCTGAGCCATACCCGAGTCGCTCTCAGCCCACCATTCAGCCATTCCTCATGGATTCCCCTACAGAAGGGGAAGGAAACGAGGCAGCTCCTTTTGTAAGGCAATAATAGTTGTCCTGCTGCCTGGAACCGCTAACAATATTTAGAATGTCTGAAAAGAATTGCTGCTAAGCATTCAAGGAGAATGAAAATATAGAGAGGCATTTGTAAGAACAGAGGCAAGGGGAATAAATAGTTTCTTTCCTCTCTCTTACATGCTCTTCAAATGAATTTTGGATTTGAGGAATGAGCTTGCAACTGTAACAAACAGCAGCCAGACCAGGGCAAAACTCCAATGCAGAGGTCGGTCCAACAGGTGGCTGCCCATCTCCAGTGTCCGAACAGGAATGTATGGGAAGAACTGGAAGCGGTACCAAGCTGCAAGGCTGTAGGAATAGCAAAGGCAAGCTCCATGAAACCATCCAGGAAGGCGAATTCCAACAAAATCTTTTGTGACTCAGGATTTCTGCCTCCTGTTCTTGCTCTTGACTTTGTAACACATGATGTCATTTTCAGGCTGATTTGATTTTCCAGAGTGTGTACAGTACCTCACAGCCCTGCAAGCCCTTAATTCCAGAGCAAACACTGAGTGCAATAATCACTCATCTGACTAGGTAATTATACCTACAAGAGATAAACCAACAGTTTTTCTATTTATATGTCGTGCCTAACAAAAGCAAAGCCATTCATTGGCTTCCAAACCCTCATCCCTTGCTGAACCAGGGACTTCGTGCAATTGTTTCAGTTCTCAGAGAGCTAAATGAGGCGATCAATTAGCTCAGTTCTGCCAATTGCAGAGTCCTCCTGCCCTGCTGTGAACATCAAGAGAGTAAGGGAGCTACAAGAAATCTGAGAAATCAGCCAGTATCCAGGGTTTGGGTAGCACCAGTTAATCAAAACAAAATGGACAAATGGGAAACCAGGTGCAGAGCAGCAACATGGCAAGGTTTGTTATTTAAGGGAAGATAACAAAAATGACCAGAAACAATAATATTTACAGAAGCAATTGATATTTGTTGCTACTTGGGATGAAAACAAGCTACAAAAAGTCAATATTTTCTATTTCCTGGGGAACAGGTGTGAACTATGTAAATATTTTTGTTTCCTTTCAAACTTGGTTGAAATAGGAAACTTTTATGTCAATATTTACATACCACAATATTGCTCTACATTAGAAATGCTCGCAGGGGCTACACAACATTCACAGTCTATAGTAACGTTCAGGTGTTAACAGGATATGGGTCATTTTAGCAGAAGTCAAAATAAAGCCCTTGAGCTTGTCGCGGTGAACCAGCAGCAAGAGGAAACCAAAAGGTTAGAGTGCACATTTCAGTGTGCTGGAGAGTCCAAATAGAACAAGGCTACCCTAGAATTTTTACAAAGTTTTTTTTTGTGTGACAAGATCCTCAAGATATCTGTATTTTTATCTGATTGTTCTGCTTCATACAAATACTAAGAGAGAATTTAGAGATAACCTTAAGCTTTGATAGAACAAGGAGTAACGGCTTTAAACTGGAAGAGGGTAGGTTTAGATTAGACATAAGGAAGAAATTCTTTACTGTGAGCGTGGTGAGGCACTGGAATAGGTTGCCCAGAGAAGCTGTGGATGCGCCATCCCTGGCAGTGTCCAAGGCCAGGTTGGATGGGGCTCTGAGGGACCTGATCTGGTGGAAGGTGTCCTTGCCTAGGGCAGGGGGGCTAGAACTGATTACCTCTAAGGCCCCTTCCGACCCAAACCATTCTGTGATTCTATGATTCTATGAAAATCTAAACATCTCCACAAAATGTTAATTTATTTATAATTTTAATGGCAATCAATTGGAGGGATTTGAAAGGGAAAACCAAACCAAACACACACAGAGGCTTCCATTAGAAATACCCGACTCCTGGTGAGCTGATATTATCTCAAATCATCCAGTGCTTGTCTGGACCCACAAACACAACACAGCTGAAAGCCGTCAGTCTTCTAGAAGGATATGAGGAACACAGTGAAAACTTAACTCTTATCTACATCCGTTATTTTCCACAGCTGAAGTATTTCAGGAGAGTCAGACCCCCACACTCACGCAAACTTCTGCTCCCCTCTGCCAGAGTCACTACTTAGGACTTTTAAGTCGGGTTTGAAATGTGACACCTAAACATTCCCCCAAAGCCATGCTGTCCTCAACAGCAGCAACATTAGGAAGCCGCAGAAAGCAATAAACAGTTTTTGATGCCAGCCATCCCATCTCATTCTGCTATTACAACTAATTCAGTCCTTTGACGTTTGTATTGTTGCTGAAATTAACTTAATGAGTGTTCATTTTGCTAGAGGCATAATCAAATATGAACAGCTGAACGGGGTGAAACTCCCTGCCAGGTCTCACCATAGAGAAAGAAATGGGTCTGCAAGCAAGAAGGATCTGGTGAACATCAGCTCAGCTACAAAGAAGGTGGGAATTTGTTTCATCTGGAGTAATTAATATGTATTATTTTTACCTACTGGGAATAAAAAATGATCTCCTGAAGGCAACATGATTTAATATAAAAAAGAGGAAAACTAATTAAGTAAACAAGGGTGCATATCAACTTTTGCTGAAACAACAGAGCATGCAAAACAAAGAGGACCATCTGCAGGTCAAACAGGGGTGCTTGCTCTTGCATTACAGAAATACAGCTGCTTTAAAAAAAGGAACTTTTTTTTTAGTCTGAGTATCCCTTTTGCATCTGAGAATAAAATAAATTCAGTGTGCCAATGTCCTGCTGTTTCTTAGTAACCATGGAGCCAAGCTAACAGATTTGATTTCTGTTATGCCCACATGTTTCCACTTGCATTAGACAATGACCACAGCTCTGTTGGTAAGTCATGCAGCAGTTAATTTCCACAAGGATGTTTTGGCTGGTCTTGTAACAGTGGCAAATATGGAAGAATCTCTTTGCTCCTGAAACAGTTTAACTGGATGTACACGTGAGCCTTTCATAAAGCATAATGGATTGGCAAGGACTGACCATTGCATCCAGCTGAGAATGGACACTCTTCCTTGATTTGAAAGCCCCATCTGGCAGCCCTTCAGGAACAGAACTGCAAAAACCATGAGACTGCTGAAAATCAGGAAATGGATCTCGCAGGTAACATCCTTAAGCAGCACAAGATGAAGATTTATCCACCAGGAACTGGGCAGGTAGGATCCAACCAGCAGCATGGGCTTGGTCAGAGGCCCAGTCTTTGCGCTACCTCTCATTTATCCATGGAGAGCATGGGAGAAGACGTGAGACTTACAGATCCAAAGTAAGCAAGAAGCAAATCCCAAGTAAGAAACCCAGCTATCCCACTGAAACAATTAATGAGACACACCAAGAATCTGGCTGGAAAAGATGAATGGTGAAACTATTTGAGCTTTGCACATTTGTTTTCATTTTGCATCAAAGCAATCAGAAGCTTTTGAAAATCTTCATTAAGAACAGAAAAAGACCAATCCATCCTAGAACAATGAACAGCCTGAGTACTGAAGTGCTTAGCTGGGGAATGGGAGACTCCACTTGGAGCCTTTGCTCTGGATGCATTGAGGAAACACAGTCCTTGGAGCACTGAGTGTTTGGAACACGGCACCATCCCCTCCCGGCTTCAAGCCCCACATGCTGCAGTATTTGCTATAGAGGTGTGGGAATCCCTTGTCACTTTGACCAAAGACGACTTCCAAGGATAGGTGTAGTGAAAAGAAATGATGCAAAGACATTTTTCATTTCAATTAACAGAGCTTTCTCTATAGAACACACAAGATCCAGGCTTTTAGTTGATTTATCTCTTTTCAGCTTACATTTGCCTTTGGCTCCATCTCCACACAGTTGTCTATTTACTTGCTGCAAAGAAATCTTAATTTTATGATCCTTACATAAATATGAAACCTGTACTGAACGGAGTCCTTTTTTAAAAAAAACAAGAATCCCAAAATTCTTACAAAGATTTTTCATGTCACAAGATCTTGAAGATATCTGGATTTTTCTCTGATCATTCTCCTTTATCAAATACTAACAGAATTTAGAGATATCCTTGAGTTATACAAATCTAAATTACATGAGTGAATGACACTTGTGTGTGTATTTTCTTACTGCTCTGTGGCCAAAAATTGAAAATGCTGTGAATAGCATGAGAGGAGTAATCCAGAACTGAGCGAATCAGACCAGACTTCATCTGTGCAGGTGAGATACCCCAGGCACTAGGATTCCCAAACTCCCAGTTTTAAGGCCAGGACTTGATCTGGCCTTAGGGAAAGCAGGCAGCTACCTGGAGTGGCAAACTGGTCCCCCAGCACCCCATTCCTTGCTTTACTTGCACCCAAGGACATGGTGGCCAAATCTTCCTACAGAACAACTGGTGATGTGTTCCATGTCAGAACAGGGCACAGACATGCAGTTCTCTGATGACGGCTGCCACTGAGGTAGGATGGGGTGCAAGGCGTGAAGCTGTGATGTTTTTCCCAGCAGCTCTACTTCTCTGCTGGCAGAAGACTCAGTTCTCCACAGCTCATCCCATCTTGTTATCCTAGAGGAGTTTTGTCTTCCTCTCTGCAGATTGAAAAGTTATTTTTCCTACAGAACCAAAAATCCTTTCACCAGCTTCCTACAAGCATAGGCTTTGTGTTTCATAAGGTTATAAAATGCAAAAGCAGGCCCCTACATGGACTTTCAGGCTCCCCACGCCTTAAATTTCTCATAAGATTGATAAGGCTCATTTAGATGTCCTGACCTCTCACCTCCCCTCCTGTTAAAACCAGTGACTGATGAATCTCCAAGGAGCCTTTGCGTACATGGGGAGGGCAAGGCATGGCTCTGCCACTAACATTTCAGTTAAAAGGTAACGTGTGACACTGACCTCCTTGCATGTAATTCTTCTTGATTTATGTAGATTAAAAGGCAAAACAAACTTTCTATGAAAAATGAAACCCTTCAACTACTACAAACCACATCAGCTTCTTGGACCTCATGCCTTAGTGTATCTTCAGTATCTCCCCCCCAGCAGTGTACTCAGAGGCTTATTTCTTCCTGGGTGAGCTCTTTGCATGTTTAGAAATACGGATGCCTGATGCCGAGTTATCTATTTGCTGCTAACGTCTTGTGACAGAATATCAGAGTCAAAAGGGCATTAGATTTTGGTCTTACTACTGCTAGAGTCTGTGGAAACTCAGTCATCAGGTTCAGAAGGACCAGACTCCAGCTCTGGTGATATTTTTTTCCCTAAACCATCAGTAGCAGAGCAGAGCCAGACGAGCTGCTGACAAATGATGATGTGTGACCATAGACTTGGGCTCAGCCATTGCTCTGCAACTGTGTGAGGCACTTCAGTTAAATCCCATCCTGAGTCATCTGCAAAACATGTATTGACATCTCGGCTAGCCACGTTGACTCCTTTTATAGCCAAAGGATAGATTAGTCATCCTCTCTTTTGAACATCTGAGGACGAGTTGTCTCTGTTGAGGAATAAAAAAAGTCTCAATGCTTTGGCTCAGCTGTTGACATCCACTGTCTGGACACCTAAAGCGTGATGAGAGTTTGTAGACACTCTGGACTGATAATCTTTGTCCAAGTGTATATATCCTCAGTGTTGACATCTCCATCTGAACAAGTGATCTGGACTCCCTTGACAGTTACTGGATAAATACAGGCACCCACAAGGCACAATTCATCACATCGCAAGGGAGATAAAAATAGGTTAGACAAAGCAGGCGAGAAATGTCTAGTGTGGCATAGGAGACAAAGACAGCAGAATGGTAGGAGCCAAAACCAGCTGCTGTTGGTGGTGTTCTCCTGTCATCCATTATAGTTTGGAGGGGAAATCTAGTAAGTTGGAGGAAGGATTGGAGAAAGAGGGTTGGATTTCTAGAAAAACCTAGTTAGCAGTGGTACGATCCACAGGCATGGAGGCTAATGGTCAAGCTACCAGGGAAGAGAGATGTTCCCCTCTTACAGCAGCTCCCACAGATGTTCAAGGACCCTTCCTACAACTCTGGGTGACCAAGTATTGAAGGTGATACAGAGAAATAGTAAAGGCCTCTACCAACTCACTTTCCATCCCCTCTTGGTTTTGTCTCCATCTGCAGGTGGTGCCAGTTGAAGACAGAATAAACAGTCAAAGTCCATTGGAGTTGGCTGTATCAGTTTTTTCAGTGATGTTCCTGCCAGAATGTGTTTCCTTGGGCAGTGAAAAGATCAAATTGTTTTGCACAAAGAAGAGATTCTTCTAGTTTTGTGTGTTGTTTTTTTTTTTTTTAAATTTGAGTGGGAGGCAATCAGAGGGTCTGTTGCCAGCAAAGGCTGCTGGAAATGAAAATGTCAGCGAGGTTTATGTAGTGGCACATGGCCAGACCTGGACTGAATTAACCCAGCCAGGATTTCACTAAACATGATGTCCTAATAGGCTCTCAGAGTATATTTCAGGCAGAAGAAAGCAATTGTCCCTTGACCTTATGCACTACAATTCACCTATGGCATTTACAATAGCCCAATAATATGCATTTTGGAGGAAGATTATTGCTACCTGTGTGAAACTACTTCACCTGATCAGATCTCTTTATAAATTCCACAGCACAATGGAATTCTCTTGATAAAGCCTGGATAGAGCTTCTTTGTGCTGAAGACATCACACCCTGTGTGGGCCATCTGAGCATCATTGTGCTGTCATTAGGCTCCTTCCACAGTCTGTGGAGGAAAAAAGAGATTAATTCTGCACCTCTGTCTGCTCTGTCACCTAAAGGTTAACTGCTGGACACAACACAGGAGAAATGCAACCAGAGCGGAGGAGAGTCTTGGGTTGTTTTTCTATTTGTGCAAATCCCCAGCCCTTCAAGATTTGCATCCAGTAACATGTTTCAGCAGCATTTGGCAAACTTGACCAACATGGACTGAGGCCAGTGAGAAAAGCAGCTGTGAAAGTCTTTTACTGTGAGCAATTTCAGCAAGCCTGGAAGGTACCTGCAGACTCAGCGCTGGGACAGTGCAGAAAGGTGGAGGCCCTCAGGTACTGCCCCAAGCTAACACGTAGGTGCAGAAGATGCTTTTGGCTCATCATAGCAGCTCCTCACTACCATGAGAGTCAGAGATACCAGCTCAATTAAATTGAGACAGACTTACTGCTGCCTTCTAGCCTCCAACAGCCAGCACAACCCTGGCAGAGGGACCTCACTGGAAGTTCAGGGGTTTTGGAAGCAATGACACAAGAGAGACTTGAAGTTTGAAAGACCAGTTAAACAAAAGCAGGACCTATGGGCTGCTGCAGGTACCGGGGCTCTTGCACTGCCTGTTCTATAATCATATCACAGCACAGAACTCCTGCGTTTCTCACAAAGTCTCCTAAACGCATCATCGGTCTCTGTACCTTTTGGGGGTTTTCCTTGAAAAAAATATTACAGCATGCAAGTCTCTGTGAGAAAATAAGCCCAGAGGGGTGTAATGGCAGGTGGCTTTTCTCATCAGCTCCTGCTGGCCTCGAAATTGGTTTCATGATGGCGAAGTTAGGAATAAAAATAAGAACTCTAATAATCAGGTATTCTGTAAAACTCTTTGGTTGAATGGACCCATATAGCTGACATATTCAAGAAGCAGAAAAAAAAAAAAGACAAAATTGCAGAAGTCTTACAAAAACAGCCAGGGATAAACCTTGCCCAATTTAGGCATTACACAGGACTGGCAAAGGGCTCAGGCATCATTTGATTTCTAGGTCCCAGAAAATACAGGTTAGTATATCCAAACCTCTGTGAAGAAGGGTACATCAGAGATGTGTCAGTGTATTAACCGAGCAACTCATACCAACAGGGCACCCTGGGATGTTTCTCCACTATGGGAAAGGCTCAGCCTAATGTGTATGTTGTACATGGCTTCAGCATCTCCCTGTGCACCCCAGACCCAGAGGGACCATCCATATGCCCTACTTTGAATATTATTTACCTTGTGCTATGTAGTCTTTGGGTACTCTGCAAGGATAAAAATCTGCCGAACTCCTTCAGAGTACAGATCAACCAACAAAGAAGTCTACAGATATTTGTTTTGCTAGGACAGCTTTTCTCATTTGTGCTTTCAGATACTTTGAATCCTGGGAGCAGGGAGCTAACAAACTCCCAACCTCATCTGTGCCTGAAGAACAGCAATTCCCATGTCATACTTTTCATGACTCTCCCAGAAAGTCATAGAGGAACATAGCACTTACCTCCACTTCACAGATGGAGTAATTGAGGTGTCAAATCAAGGCATTTAGCTTGGCACATGGCAGATTTAGGAACAGAAGTCACCTCGGCAGCTGCTCAGCCTGTCTTACTTCATGCAGCAGCAGATGACAAACTCTCACAAAGCAATTACTCAGCTGGAGTGAAATACAGAGAAAAACTACTTTCTGTGCAGATCTGGCAGGATGACCCAGACACCTATTGGCTCAGTCTTCAAGCAGGATGCAGTGCTCCATCACCCTGCCATCACCCTCAGTGGCCCACAGCTGCATTGACACCAGCAAAGCAGTCATGTTCCAGACTGTCCGGTGGCACCCATGGCAGCTGATGTGGAACAGCCTAGGTCACAACAATTTAACTCTTACTCTCCACAGTGTGGTGGGAATTGTTCCTTGAACTTCACCGGGGATTTCTACAAGAAAAACCCTTTGGGACTGGTCTGAAAGCAAGCTATGGGCCAGGTCTAAATCTACCAATGTGTATACTTGAATCCTTATGGCCAGGATTGTTCCTTGACATTGTAAATCAGTAGTAGAAGTATCACAGAAAAGTGCAAGAAAGACCTCACATGGGTAATCAGAGCAGGAGCCCTCCCTGTCAGCTTACCCTTTTCGCCAGCACCAGGCAGATGATAACAAACATGGAATTTACAGCCCAGATTCGTTTTGCATCCTCCTGCCAAGGAGTTTACTGTTCTGCTGGATTGACTTTTTCAGCCTCCTCCTTTTCCTGGCTTCTCTCTTCTGGCTGATGTCTCATCGCAATTGGGGCATCTGCAGTTAATTAATGGACTGTTTGTTTGTTTGCTTTAAGAGGACAGGGAAGGTGACAGGCTGGAGTTCACCGGCTTTGAAGTCAGCGCTGGCTGAGTCTGCTCTGCAGCTCCCACGCTGAGGGCAGCTCAAGGCTAAAGCACCAATTAAATTCCACTTAACCCCTCTAATAATACTAAGAAAAAATAATAAGTAGCTTCACCCTTGCACCATGCACCACATCAGGGGCATTTAACCCCATCCTTCGTGCTCCACAGCCATCTATCATTTTTAGCCTCCCACACTCGTCTCCCAGCTACTGCGTAAAAGCCAGCACCGCCGCTGCTCGTGTTGTTTGGCTGGACCAGCCCTCCCAATTAAGAAATGGAGATGCTGGAGCAACCACTCTGCCATGCTCATGGCTCAGGCTGAGCCCAGCCACACAATGAGCCTCTCCTGCCCAGTGAGCAAGCCCATCTACTGACCATTGCCAACAACAGAACATCTTTCCCTCTTCAGAAGACAGAAAATAACTCTGGGGCTCAGCAAGGGAGAAAAAAAAAAAAGACACACAAGTCAAAACAAAATGAGCTGAGAGCTGGCAGTTGCGCACAGGCTGTACAGCACCTGCTTCCACCCACAGCTGCAGACGTATTCTTGCATGTGCAGCATGTGAATTTTCATCATGGTGTGACCTTACATACAAGGATGCATTGAACAGATGCAAATGGATGCTGAAACAAGTGGAGACCAGCCAAAACCAAACCCCAGTGTCTACACAAAGACATACAAACCCCCCTGCATCCAAATATTTATGCTTTTTATGGTATACATTAATATTGGGTTGTTTTGATACGTGGAATTGTTCTTAAACCTTCAAGACCCTCTCTGTAAAGCCCAGACCATCAAATAATAGGTTGCCCCTCACGTTACTCCAGCAGAGGCTGAATCTGGCAGTGGATTCAAGCAAGCCTCATTAGACTCAATTTAGGAAAACATGCTTTTTCTCCTACTGAAAAAATATTTTGGGAAACCTATTTTGTACAGGACATTCTGGAAGTTTAGTACACGTGAACACCAGCACAGCTTTCACTTCAGCGTTACTTATATAGGAACATTTTACCAACTGCAGGAAACTCAGGCAGGGAGGTCTCTCTCTCACTCCCCCCACCCTCCAGTGGGACAGAAGGGAGAATTGGTAAACAAAAAACAGCAAAAACACCTGGGTTGAGATTAAACAAAAAAAGTAAATTTAAGAGCAATAACAGAAGAAAGCAAAACAGTGATGGAAAACAAATACAGTACAATGACTTACAGCAAACCTCCACACCCAGTTTCCTCTCACGCAGCAGGAGGCTCCTCTCTCCACCACCCTCACTGATATACTGAGCATGGTGTCCCATGGGATGGACCAGCCCTTGGGCTAATTTGGGTAAATTAACCCCAGCTGTTGGCTAATTAGTAACCTATCCCAGCTGTGTGCCCCAGCCATAGGAGCCACCAGCTCCAGTTCTCCTCCCAGCTCAGATGAATGTTAACTCCATCCTAGCCAGAACCAGGACACATTAATAAAATCTCAAGCTGCTTTCCTGGAAAGAAATACGGGTTTTATATATGTGTAGAATGTTCTTAAACCTTATACATATACGTATAGAACCATATACAGTTGAATTTCCATGAAATGGCCCATAAACTGGTTTGCCTGGCACGCACAAAAGGACATTAACCCACCCCACGAGAAAAGCTGCACCAGCTGAAGTCCTGCCTGACCTGCGTGAAACTGCTGAGACCTCGGAAAGCTTCGACCTTCCCGAGTTCTGGCAAGTCAGGCCCTGGCACTTGGATCGCTTGGAAAGAATCAACCCTCGTTTTGTCAAAGTGCCGTCTTGCCCCTGCTGAGAGCAGTAATCATATTTCGCATCTGAATTTCCCCTAAACAGGAGTTATTGCCCATACTTTTGATTTGTGAGGCAATTAAGCAGGTTGGGATTCTCTCCTCATACTTTTCCCATTTTCAGGCTCGACTGCTGACTCTGGTAGACGTAGCTGATTTGTTCTTGCAGATAATGTCATTTATACTGCTAAAAAAATAATTTCTGAGCACATACATTCAATGGCCCATAAGCTCTGATTGTATTTTCACAGATGCATTTTTTTAAGGCCAGAAGGAGATGTTATCATCACCATCTAGCATGACCTCCAGCATAACACGGGACATAGAAATTCACCCCGTGATTTCTGTGCTGCGCCTTGTAATTTCTGCTTCAGCTAGAGATGTGAAGAAACATCCATCCTTCCCTTCATTTTTTTTTGCAGTAAGAATATACCTTGTCGCTAAGAAAGATAATTCAACCACTTTGATATTGAAATAACTTGATTGACATGTGTGAATATATTTATATCAGATATATTACCTCAAACTTTCTTTGACATATATGGTGCTTTTCTGTGACTGATGAAGATTCCGTGTAGTATTTTTATTCCTCCAGAAAATTTATTACACTGAAATTACTAAGTTAGAGCTGGTCAGAAAATAGTTGCATTTGTTTTACGGGCATGATGGTTTGTTCTGCTGGTTGTACCTGAAAGAAGCCTTTGTTCATGAAATCAAGATCAACATTTTTCATTTCTCCTGCTGGAACTTTCCATCAAATATGAAATAAGAAATTTTGTGTAACAAGGACTTTTTCTTCCAGTGTGACATTTTGATTTGTAATTGCCAACATTTGAACGTGATTTAAGAAAAGGAGCAGAAGGACGTTTACACCAACAAGAGACGTTTCCCCCTCCCTCTGACCAGGACCCAGCCAGCCCCACAGATGTGCTTAGCAGGGTCGGTGTTTCTGACAAAAGAGGCTGTTGAACATTTTGCTTTAAGGTAAAAAGATGTGATTCAGAAGTCTGCAGATATCAATATGCTAATGCACACAGGATTTAAATTTGGTAGGATTACTTTCTTTTCCTACACAATATTTTAATTATGCTGTAGCTATAATTACTTGAGGAAAAATGGGATTTATAATGTGTTTAAAAGGTCTTTTCCTGCCTTCTCACATTCGCCTAGGCTTTTCAGGTGCTTGGAAAAAAAGCAAAAATCAAGACAGCTTAGTACGTGCGTACATTTAATGAAGACAGTGCAGTCCCATGAGCAGTGCCACGGGGTCTGGATCCATTGCGTCTAAGCTGTGGAGTAACGTGCAGTTAGACGAAAAGATTCAGAGGAACCAGTTAAAACATTGCTGTACAAGGCATTTTATTGCTCTTAGATGGATTCCAATTCATCTCAGCCTGAAAAACTCTTGAGTCTGTATCAGAGGTGAACAAGGGAGCTTTTTACATCAACAGCAGCTTAAAGACTGAAAGTCAATGAGAACATATGACATGCCAAGGCAGAACAGCCCACCATCACCACGCTGTATCCAGCTAGCAGGAGCTGCTAGGGCACCGTCATGTAATCAGTGTCACTTTATTGCAGACAAATTGCATGGGACTGTTTGTCTCAGGTACCTTTCCACCTCTAGCTACTGTGAGCTTCCAAACATTTGATCTCTGATATATTTATTTCAGCTCACCAGCTGTCTTATGGAAGTGCAAACATACATTCAAGCACATGAAGACTTGAGTCCACCTTGCTTCTAACATGGATAGCTCCCGCAGCCCTAAATATTTCCTCTGTTGTAGCACATTGCCCAGTGTTTCCTCTTAAAAGAGTCACTATTCTGAAAAATAGAAGAGCCCAAGCATGCTCCAGCATCACATGTGGCCAATATCTGGGTGCCACGTGCCAGGCAGACATGGCATAGTTGAAAGCCATGGGGTAACTGAAGCAGAGAGGTGCATCTTTGAGAAGATGATGGAGAACATCCATCACTGTGAAACACAGACAAGTTGAAAGAAGAAAACTGGTACTATGGTCAAGTAATTCCTAAAAAAGTCTTATAAGATTGGGTCCCAATCCTAGACTGCCACAAGTCTATGTGAAGTGCAAGTTCTTTGTAGCTCTTCAACTCAATTTCTAAATGTCGCTTTTGCGCTCAAGGCTCCCAAATGACCTTCTGAGAAACCTGCCTTCAGTACCTCTTCATGCTTCAGCTACCCAACTTCAAATAAGACTAATGCACTTTCCTTTGCACCCTAGGGTGACATGAAGAGCCCTAAACCTGACAATAACAAGGTGCAGACAAAACCCTTGCCTCTGGGTTGAAAACCAAAACCTGCTCAGACAACAGGACAGTGCCTCTGACTGATTCGTAGAATTTTTCAATAGTCTTCATTGTTTTGGAGCAAATGGTGGAGATTTTAACTGCTGCTACAACGGCAATTATAACAATGATGTGTCACTTTTAGATCTACTAGTTAAAATCATGCTAGCTGACACTGGCAATTTCTTGTGCACTAAATTCTAAAAAAGCAACTACAACAAGCTTCTAATTATATACAGATCCTGCTTTGGTGTTGATTATAATTCCCAGTCCTGCAGAGCAGGGTGTAATTATTATTTTCTCCTATGTTGACAGGGGAATAAAATATTAGAAATGTTGACTACGTCCCTGTTTATCAGAAAGGAAAAACAGTGCAACTCTTCAATGCCAAGAATGTGAGCCCACAGCCACGGTTGCAGGGTGCTGAGATTCAGAATGATGGACCTCGTTTAAGATGATGCTTCCAGGAGGCAACAGCTGAGACAGCACGATTGCACGGATGGCCATATGTAGTGAGATCTGAGACCCAGAAAATGGTTGCTGTAAAGAAGGAGAAATGAAAGGGATGTTTTCAGAAGCTGAAATGGACCCTGGAAAATCTGATTTACAGTTTATCAGAGATACTGTAGAGAGGAATGGAAATAACAAAAACCAAAAGTTGGTTTCCATTAAAAGTTTTTAGTTTCTTGCCAGAACGTTTTGATGTCTTGTTAAAAGAAGTCTGTGGCCTTGAGGATTTTTATTTGTCTGGAGAAAATAATACAGTGAGGGAAGCCAGGCTCGTTCCATGAACGCCTCTGCCTCATTAAAACTCCTGTCTTTCTCTTGAGAAAGATCATTCTGCTTTGAGTAATGACGATTTGAAGTAATTCTTAGGATCAGGTTTCCATCTAGTAAATGAACTTTGAGAGCAACTTTGGTCACCAGACCATCCAGAACGTGCATCCAGGACATCAGCTGCATTAGTAGCAATACATGGTGTTTCTGACAAGATTTCCTGGCTTCCCAATGGAATAATCCTCAGTCTGTCCTGAATTTTTACACTGAAAAACAGGTCAGAAATGTCCAGCCCTGGCATAGCCCGACTGGAACACCTTCATGTGTGATGCATTTTTACTTTTTCAGAACCATGTTTGGCACAAAAGTGTGGATAGTCCTAACTGGAAAGCAAGCTTTTCTTATCTCTGGCTCTGAAAGAATCAAAGGATTTTCTCCCCCAGCCAAGTAAAATCACAAAATCCACAGATCTTTGCATTATTCAATATTTTCCATCTTCAGACTGCAATCACTTATCTCTGCTATTTTAACAAGCATTAAAGAGCCCTTATCCACTGGAGTGGAAAGCTGAAATACTAAGCTATGCATGAGGATAATTTATTGACCTAAAATATCTAGCAAGGTTACCAGGTTTAGATTTCACTGATTTATTCTTTTGCTTGCTACTTCAAAGAGAAAATTAAGACAAATTATTATTTGTAAAAACAGTAAACTAGGTCATTGCAAATGTCATAGAGGAAGCATTACAGCAAAATATCCACCATTA
This sequence comes from Ardeotis arabs, assembly GCA_011801015.1. Classification (NCBI taxonomy): domain Eukaryota; kingdom Metazoa; phylum Chordata; class Aves; order Otidiformes; family Otididae; genus Ardeotis; species Ardeotis arabs. The sequence goes on from JAAGAY010005464.1 coordinate 88,938, forward strand.
AACTGCCAGAAGGAATTATGTAGGATAACTTTAGACTTAAGTGGAGTGGAGTGTACTTTTAAACTGGACCTCTGGGAATTCATTTGTACATTTTCAGTGCTTTTACTCAGTGTCATGTGTAGGACTGGGTGGGGTTTTGAGTTTATTATACAGGTGGGGGCATTAATCTGCTCTGACTGAGCCAAAGGAAAATAACATCGAGGTCTGAGTGGCCGCCTTCGCAGTTGACAGAGAAACGGGAGCAGCCCTGAAGGACAAGAGATGCCTCTCTTTGAAGGGGATGTAGGACAGGGAAGATGAATTCCCCTCTAAGAGCATCTCGCTCGTCAAAAACTACAAAGCTACTGACTGCTTCAGACTTACACTTCAGACTTTGTGGTGAGGCTGATAAGACAAACCAACACAATAACAAGGATTCCAACTCGAAAGCGGTTGTGAAGTCGGTTACTTTTCTTACTGCTAGCAACTACCTGTCTCTGTGAGGTAAAGCCTACATTCCTACCCTTTTATCTCCTGGGCAGGAGACATTGACGTGTACTATGGCACATTCCTGTCTTTGGGCCAAATGGCAAACAGAATGGATAACCATTTAATTTGTGCCAAAGCTATTTTTTCCCAGCAGAGACATGATCTCTCCTAGAAGCCTAGATGGGTAGCTACATAGGAAAGAAAGAAATAAAGAGAATATTGCAAAAGACTTCTGCCAAAAAAAAACCCAAAACCTAATCCAAGAAAACTCAAATAAAATTAATTCAAACCTCAATATTTTGAAGCCTTTTTTCAGCAGCTCCACTGGCCTTCGTTATAGCCTGGGTGATTACAGCAGATCTAGCTTGACTGGACCACGGAGGCCCAGAAACAAAACTCATTGTTGTGCAAAGACACTGCTCCTCTCGGATGAAAGGTAACAAGGGATGGAGCTTGGCTGCACCATAGATGGAAAGATAGAGTCAGAATAAAATTGTTTTGGACACTGTAGAAACAGGAAAATAGATCTGCGCTTTGTGGATGGGTAGGCTGAGGGACCGTGAGTTGAACGGACAGAGTTGACTTACAAGCAGAGAGCCTGCGGGACAGATCTTTAGCACTCATGACATTTATTACTGATCACCACAAGAAGTGATGATGACACTAATTGAAAAAACACCTAGCTGTAGTGGGGGAAGCTGTCACCTGTCACACCCAAGGGCACCCTGCGTCAGCCTCAATGTGACAGTCAGTGGAGTCTTAGAGCAAGCGATCTACCACAGCACTTTGTTGGCAGTCACTGGAAGAGGGAGTCGGATCCAAAGAAGAACTTTTTGCAGTCAACAACTTGAGAACATCCTTAGCTTTCACTGTGCCCCACCAGCCTTGCTGCCCTCAGCTGTGCTTCCCTCCCAATAAATCCTCTTGTGAGAGCTGTTTTTTTCCCTTTAAACTGCAGATCATTCAGGGATCTTTCTGATAGCCAGAAATCTCAAATTGTAACTTTTATTAATGAAAATAGACACTTAACCTTCAGGTGCCTGCATTGTCTTCACGACGTTCCAGTCATAAAAATCTCTCACGCAACTTGGGCACTGATGGATTGGAAGCCATAAATCTTGCTGTTATTAGAGCTACAGTTCTCCACGCTCATTGCAGCAAGTACTCACCAGCCATAAATCCTTGTTTCCTTTTCTAAAAGAGCCCATTTTGAATGCTTCAATGAGATCTGGATTATTTTTTAGCTATTTGGGTGCTTCTTAAGAAAGACATTAGAGGCAGTCTCAGAGAGAAAACGAGTCTCCCGTTGAAGCTTTCAAAGGAATTCCAACATTAACACAAACACCATTCCTGAAGCTGCAAGGGAAACAGAGGAAGAATTTTCTACCTTAAAATGTTTTTCCTTTTTCTCTAAACACCAGCTGAACAGAACTGGAGACCAGACATTTAGAGATTCATTGCTTATTTTCAAAAGAAGACATCCAGAAATAACGAACAAACAATTTTGAGCTGATGTAGAGTGACATTTAGATGCGGAGATGAAAAGGTGAGATTGTCTTCAGATCAGAGTAGAAATATGCTCCTGGCCAGGATGATACCCAATTGCTCCGTAAAGCAGACTTATTTCTTCCAGTAGCAATACCAAAAAAGAGTTCGTTCAGTTTATGAATTGAGAAATGCACTAATCAGTTTTGAATTCTGGCTTGTTGCACTGAGTAAAAAAAAACTTTTTTAAACCTTTACAAAGGCTGAATGATACTTGCTTCCAACTCCATGTCCCTGAAGAGATACAACACATCCTAGGGTGTTCCCAAGGCCAGAGCTCTGAAATAACTGTCAATAAACCCTTCAAGACACAGATGGCAGAGTTGGAAGGAATGAGCAGCAGTAGCACTGACATCAAGCCGTATATTCAGGTATCCTCCTTAAAGATCTTAATCAGAACTTCAATGAAACCCAGGAGCAACGGTGATGGAAGACTTCCATCTCCTGTGTGTATTCATACAGTTTTGAATGTATGGATATTTATGAACACGGATCTACTCACACCTGTGCAAGTTCATGTAGGTATATTCACACCCTGTACGCCTGTGCCAAAGACATAGGCTCAACCTTATGAGATGAACCTTGAAAGGTGATTCATTGGGACCAAAACTGGGGGAAGAAGAGAAGCTCAGTGTCATCTGCTTCCCAAGGTAAGCATCCCTTGTACAGAAGAAAGAAGAATCCAGCTCTAAGTCAAGGCAAGCACTTGGATGGCACAGGTGACATAAATACGGGAAATTTGGCTGCACTGTCAACACATTGCATTGTTAAATGGCAATGGATGTGTTTGGGTCTTTGTCAAGTAACTTTGGGATGTCAGCTCTGGTGGACATATGTCCATATTGCAGGTACAAGTATGGTGATCTCCAACATCTTCAGTAAGAGGCTCACTGGAGACATCAAGAGCAAAGTCATGCTGTGCCCCAGCAGATCAGGGTTGGTGCATGGCAATAAGGTCAGGAGAAGGAGAACAACCAGGGAACCCCCTTACCTCTGCCATGAGGACACAATTACAGGGAAGGAAACCACTCACCCAGAAAATTTCAAGTGTAATTTAATTGGAAACATTAATGTCTTCTAAGCTCAAAGTTCTTTCACAGAAATAGACGCACACCCTCAAAATAGCCACTACAAGTATTTTCCTCCTACTCAGCAGAAAAAGGCACCGGGGATAATTTAATGGCTTGAGTCATTAGTTGCATATTGGTGACAAGGGATGATGCCAAATCCTGAAGCTTGGCAAGGAGACAGAGATCCCATTATAGCTTCTATTACACTTGCAAGACCAGAGTGTGAAAGCTCCTTACTATAGCATTAAAAAGATTTCTTTTTCCCCAGTGAAAGCTCTCACTGAGCAAAATAACATCTTCAGCTACTGTATTCCTTTTTTTTTTTTTTTTTTTGGAGAAGGGAGAGCAATGTATATGCAACCTCCTGGTGCAAGTCACATAGCCAACCAAATGATTCCCTTGCACCGAGCAACCAGCAGCGCAGCCACTGCCCTTTGCACCAAGCGCGGTCAGCAGATCTTTCTCGTTCCCAAGGTGCTGGGCCATAGGGCGAAGAGATAGTCAGGGGACAGGCCTACAGCAAGCAACAGTGGTGTCCCCAGAACATATGACTGTTGAATAAGTATTGGCTTCTCTGGTTTCTGGTGCCTGAACTTTCAGGTCGTTCTTGGGTCTCAGTTTCAAGCTTCCCCTAGCAACCAAGTCAGCGGAAAACTCACTGTTGGAACAAAAACCCAGCATTTCTCACTGATTCGCAAAAGCATTCAGAAAATCACCAATTGTCACAAGGCAATAAAACCATGAGAGCCAGCAAGGGAAGGCCTGCCGTAGGGTACCGCCTGGAACCCATCGCTGGGGGCTGTTCTCAATGACCGTGGTTTTTCCCCTGCATGAAAAGCAAGCCCCTCACCTAAGCCATGTCAGACTGACACCCAGGACCCAAATTAAGCTCTTATTCATTGATAAACACAGATTACCAGGCAGGTGGTATCTGAGCAACAACATTCTCTGTTGATAGCATATGTGGAACCGCCTGCGACCCCAGCCATATTGAGAAGGAAGCAGATTTTCTCTCCAGATGGCAAGCTTTACTTACTCTAATTACAGATATGTCCCCAAACACCTGAACACTCCATGTACATGCTGAAACATCACTTTACAGGCTGGTGATTTGAAGTGAAATTTCTTTAGTTATTTAGCAATTTTTAAAAATCAAAATTTCAGCTCTGCTGCCTGCTGCCTTTCTCCAAACAGCCTTTTGTGGTCAGAGTGTTGTACAGGTCTCCTTGGCCACAGCGTGGGGCATCTCTGGAATACAAATTTTCAGAAAGAGGGAAATTTTAAATTAATCCCAGCATTAATTAGGAGGGAGATAGAAGTATAGAATTCCAAACTTCCTAATTAAAAACTGCTTATCTCACATGGTCGTGAAGCAGTAAAGGCAGGGTCAGGTATTTAGCGGTACGAGTCGATATATCCCCATTGACTTTACAAAGTCAATTTACACCGCTTCCACCCAATCTGACATACTCGGAAATCAGCGACGGGACTCACAATGACTGCCATGGCACTTTGGGTCAGGCCAATAAAAATGATCCATACTTATTAATTCTTACAGTGTTTGGCTGGTCATTAGGAGATTTTCCCCCTTGCCTCTCCCACTTCCCTCTTCAAAGTCCAAAGAGGCAAATTCTACTTTTTCTCAGCACTGGGCTGTTTAAAGGAACATGTTTCATTTTAATTCATCCCACTATTTGACAGGATGAGCCGATATAAAGCCTTATTTCTCTGTCAAGTAACTGCTTTACTCAATTTACAGGAAAAGTCCAAGGTTTGCTAAAAAAAAGAGCTATCATCTAGGGCTGCATGGTGTCTGATAGAGATACACAGGGAAGAAGGAAATGACTTCCCATTCGAAAGGATGCTTGAGATGTCACAGATTTTTTTTTCCTTTTTACAAAGTCACAACTAAACTTTGAAATCTTAAGTGTCACGAATCCAATCAACTCAAACTTTTTCCAGGATGTGGTGCCTCAGGCTGTGATTTCAAACTGAGTGAAATATGTTTTGAATAAATTGGTGGCTGTGAGTTTAAACTGAGGTGATTTTTTTTTTTTAATTAGGACAACGATGATTTCATTACATCTCTAAAGGTGCTCTCTTTTACATTTTCCAGAGGTGGAGACAAGCGGAATTCATCAGCCACAGTTCCCAGCCACTCTGGCAGCTCTGAAGATGATAGACACAAAAAGCCAATATCTGAAGTGTTTCCAAATGAGATAAAAATAAAGGAATTTTTTTTTTTTTATAACCCAGTGCATGCACATACCGCTCTGCATGTCTAATGCCAGGCATTACTTTGTGGTGACTTGAAATCCAGCAGCAGTTTTTATTGACTGAACATATGCCAGAAAATCATTTCGCAGATGTCAATGAGCTTGAAAGAGAAAATGAAAAATTCATCCAGGGAAAGAGACAAATGAGCTTAACTCATTGCTTCTCCCAAAGTTAACAAGTGTTTAAAGGATTTTGTTCACCATTGCCAGTGTTAAATCTGTGCAATGTCCTGTAATGCCAATGTACCCTCTTGTAAAGCCATTTTGTGATTATGGGACCTCTCTTGGAGTTCAGTGAAATGCTTGGTCAGAAAGTGGTCAAGTGCAGAACTCAAAATCACTTTCATGCACGAAGCAATTACAGTAAAAACAAAGTGAGGATGCAAAATCTGCTGAAATGGAATATTTGCAGCATTCCTTTTAAATCAAAATGTTCATTTCAGGCTTAAAAGGATTTTTCTGTGAAGCGTTTTGGAAATGAAATACGATTTCAAGCCCAGATCAAGGTCCTCTTGGTGTCCAGGTATGTGAGACAAATCCTTCCCTCTTCGTCTTCATTTCCAGTGGAAGCTTCACAGTGATTTAAGAAAAAAGTTTCATTGTGTATGAAGCGAAATTTAATTTCGTAGAAAATGTTGATTTTCATGTTTTCTTGTCTGCTCTCAATGGGAAAAGTATTTGATCTCTCTAGCAAAAACTATTTCTACATTCAGCAAGGATCTTGAGTGTAAACCATTTCTGTTCTGTAATCGGTTGTGTAGGGCCAATGGGTTTTACCTTTTTCGGGCAGTTCCGCTTCATGTATCTAGTCCTGCCCTCCCAGACCAAAGGTGGCTTGACTATAATGAGTTTTTCAAAACATGACTCTTGAGCTTCACTAAGGCAGAAAACTGAATTATTAGGGTCAAGTACAGTGCAGTTCATTATCCATCCCTGCTCTGCTCTGGCCTTCATGATGCTAAAGAGTGACAGCAAAAATGGATTGGCCTCGTGACAAATTTAAAGTGATAATAGTGTTGCTGATTTTAGGGCTGATGACATTTTCCACTTGAGCCTGTCTGGTCTGATTGGAAAGCAGCACTATTAGCGATGGCCCACAACCAGCAGATCATAGAATCATAGAATCATAGAATGGTTAGAGTTGGAAGGGACCTTCAAAGGTCATCCAGTCCAACCCCCCTGTGAGGAGCAGGGACATCTCCAACCAGATCAGGTTGCTCAGAGCCCCATCCAACCTGGCCTTGAACGTTTCCAGGGATGGGGCATCCACCACCTCTCTGGGCAACCTGGGCCAGTGCTCCACCACCCTCCCTCAGTGTAGAAACTTTTTTCCTAATATCTAATCTAAGTCTACCACCCTCTATTTTGAAACCATTACCCCCCGTCCTGTCACAACAGACCCTGCTAAACAGTTTCTCCCCATCTTTCCCCTTGAGGGAACTGGAAGGCTGCTGTAAGGTCTCCCTGGAGCCTCCTCTTCTCCAGGCTGAACAGCCCCAGCTCTCTCAGCCTGGCCTCACAGGAGAGGTGCTCCAGCCCTCTGATCATCTTCCTGGCCTCCTCTGGACCCTCTCCAACAGCTCCACGTCCTTCTTATGTTGGGGGCTCCAGAGCTAGATGCAGAGCTGCAGGGGGGGTCTCACCAGAGGGGAGCAGAGGGGCAGAATCCCCTCCCTCAACCTGCTGGCCACGCTGCTGGGGATGCAGCCCAGGATGCCGTTGGCCTTCTGGGCTGCAAGGGCATAGTACCGATTTATGTTGAGCTTCTCGTCCACCATCACTCCCAAGTCCTCAGGGCTGCTCTAGATCCATTCTCTGCCCAGCCTGTATTTGTGCCTGGGATTGCCCCGACCCACGTGCAGGACCTTGCCCTTCACCTGGTTGAACTTCATGAGGTTCTCACAGCCCCACCTCTCCAGCCTGTCAAGGTCCCTCTGGATGGCATCCCTCCCCTCCAGCGTATCGATGGCACCACACAGCTTGGTGTCGTCGGCGAACTTGCTGAGGGTGCACTCTGTTCCACTGTCCATGTCGCCGACAAAGATGTTGAACAGGGCCGGGCCCAACACAGACCCCTGAGGAATGCCACTCATCACTGGTCTCCACTTGGACATCAAGCCAATGACCACCACTCTCTGAGTGCGCCCATCCAGCCAATTCCTTATCCACTGAGTGGTCCATCCATCAGTTTAGAGAGAAGGATGTCATGCAGGACAGTGTCAAATGAGCATTTAGGGGTTATTTGCTTTTGGGAAGAGAACTGGGCAATGGAGAGCACCTAAAAGAGTCAAAGAAAAATGCAGCATCTTGAATGCAGCTGTAAAAGCGTTAATAAGAGAAAAAGCAACGTCCCCTCTGAGCTCAGCTGTGAGACGAGGGTTGTGCATCACCTCCAGTGTTTAACTGCTTGGCAGCTGTTTGGACTGAATAAAAAAACCCACCCTTCCCCCAGATGATTACAGGACCCTTTCCTGGGGTTTCTATGGAAACCCAGCTGCTTTTAAAAATACCTACTCCTTCCTCCAGTGGAAAAGACTCAAACAGCTAATTTTTTCCTGACCAGTTCTCCCCTTTGGATGGGCTGTTTGCTCACTGACCCACCAGATCAAGGGCTGTCCCTCGCTCCGGCTTGGCGGTTGCTTTGCTGCAGCTTAAAGCAGCAGCTAAACTCAAAAAAGCCACTACGGGACACAAGCACTGGAAACCTGGTTCATGAAGAGTCCCCAGCTCCCAGGAAGCAAAACCCAGGAGCTACTTTCACAGTTCTCCAGCAGTGGGTGAGGCCATGGGCTGAAGATCCCTGGTCCTGGCCAGTCCCATACCCACATGGCAGCTCAGCTTCATTCACCATCCAGTCCAGTCACTGGGCAAAGTCCGAAAGACTTTGAGGTTTGGCCCAGGTGCGTCTTTGCACCTCTTTTGCATGAAAGCCTGCTGGAAAACACCCTGATGTGTCCACGCTTGGTGCACCAGCACAGGATGTGGACCGGACAGGCGGCATCCCTGCCTCTCCCAGGCCACGTGCAGCCTGGCTGAGTTTGGCATCGTGAAGGAAACTGCCCCCCATGCCCGCTGGCTTCCCGATGCTCATTACCCCTCCCAGGCATCACTCCCTGCTCTTGCTTGCCATAACAACCGTTTCCAGGCAGTTGTGCATCCTGGGAGCACAAGTCCCAGCGCTTTAAATCAGTCTAAACAGTTTCACAGACAAAACATCTTGTCAGCATCTACACAATCTCTCCTGATTGAACCAGTGATGGATGTGACAAATCAAAAACAGAGTGCTTATAGTTCTTCTGTGCTTGCTAAAGCTCTCTTGGAGGGACCGGGAAGCAGCTTAGGGAAGCGCAGGGCAGGGGACCCTTGCTTTGCTGACATCAAAAGCACATTCAGAAGACATCCTGTGATTACTTGCTTGCATTAAAACACAAATTGTTACTTATCCTCCCATCTACTCGTGCAGCCCTCACAGTTTCTCTAAATAGCACCGCAGATGATTTGGAGAGGGCTGCAGCGCTTGGCAGAGGTTCGGGGTAGTCGGGTTTGCAGGTGTTTGCATTATATTTTACCAGATATTTGCTCCGTCTGGCTCTTCAGATTTCTGGGAGAGAGTGAAAAGAGAAGCCTGGGACAACAAGATCTCTAAGGATAAACATCGAGGTTTGCATCCTGTAAAGGTTAGGACATCTGGAGCCAGAAGGGTTGCAGGGAGGATTTCGCTGGGAGAACTGATGTCAGCACTGCAGAGACTCAGCCAGCTGCTTGTGGGGAGTGGAGGGATGAGCAGCTCTCCAGCGAAGGTTTGGGGACCAGCAGAGGATAAGGGATGCTGTAGGGGTTTGGTGGGCAAGCAGCACGCTAGCCTTACCCCTCTTTCCTGCTAACAGCTCAATGTGCTCATGCATTTGCAGGTGCGTGTGTATATTCGTATGTCTGCGTTTATCTGGGTAAGTACTGAGCTCTCTGCCCCTGCAGAAGCCCTGCTCTAACTGAGCTAGATAGTTATCCGCAAAATAATGACATTTTGCTTTAAAGTAAGGAGTTTTCAATGAAAGAACATGAGTACCTCTCATTTACTGGCTGGCTTTTCTGCCTTTTCAGTCACACTTGCAGCCTTTCCTCTGCAGCTCAGAGCCCAGAGCCGTGCTTTGTAATGACATCAGCGCGCACGTTCACATTTCATCAGAAGAGCTGAAGCTTTAAGGAAACATTAAGTTTTGCAAGATTCATAATAAAATCCCTAGAGCTGGCAAACACATAATCTGCAGTGTACATTTCCAGCCCTTTTCCCTGGCGAAGACAGCTGTCGAGGCGATAACTCACTGCCAAAGCTAAAGTTTGTCCAGATTATTTAGCAAATACACACAAGTACTTCAGGAGAGAATCCACAAACAAGTCACTAATCCAAAAAAGCTGAATTCAAAAGGATGCCTGCAAGTTTGCTATTCCTGGCATGCTTACAGCATAGAGATATAAGTAATTCCGGCGGTAGGATTAAACACAATTTGTGCTTTCAGTCATGCGATAGAAAGTGTATTAGGTCTGGGAGAAAAGCAACATGACAGAGTTTTTTCCATTTTAATAACATGGGAGTTTCACCTCATGTTTTACCCTGACTCTTTCAGTACAGGGCATCCTTCCTGCTAACCCCTTCCGCCCCAGGAACATTGCACGTACCGGAATGGGGGAGAAAAAGGCTATTTGCATCACGGGACAAGATGCTGTTGTAAATAACTTCTGATGAGCTGAATCGCAGGGGAGCCCAGGGCGTGGGGCCACAGCGTCGTACCTGTTGCATGGCCCATTATATATTGCATTAATACGTTATTAATATGCACTTCCCCAAGGCATCCCTGTATTTTCTCATGAAAGATTAAAGAGAAGGCAATTTCTACTAATCACACAATTTTTCTAGATTGCTGCCTCACATTTGCTGAAGGGGAAAGAGAGGACGGCCTCTTCCCGCTCCGAACATCCCAGGGATGGGGTTCATTTCCTAGCAAAAACCGCACTGAGCCTTCCCGTCATAGCTCTTGGTGACTCTTACTGGCAGGAATCAAGGGAGCACTCAATTTTTTGGCTGTTAACCTGTTAAAAGCTGGTTCACGGGCTACGTGAAATGATACCTGAGGAGAGGGACCCCAAAGCACATGGGTGTGATCAGCTCTGGGTGTAAGCATCCTCGGGGCCGAGTGTGGAGGTCGTTCTGGCTGCGAGCGCGGGGGTTTTGCCCGACCACTTGACAGCAGTTTATTTGCTAACTCCTGCCAACCATCCTCCCACTCCAACAGGGCAAAGCCAAGCAAGAGGAGGGATAACAGCCAGCACTCCTGCGTCTGAACCCCCTTTGTCTCCATTCTCCTTCTGCAGTGCATGGTTGGTCGTCGCTAGTCAGTCCCCGTCTTTTTCTTGTCTTCTCTACTGAGGCTGCAAGATGTTGGGCAAGAGGCTACTGTGGTCCGTATTTGGTACAGCTGTGTTCTGCCCTTCAACAGGGCTTCCAAACACCTTGATGCAAATATTGGGGAATCTATAATTAGATCTGCAATCATTCCTAATAGTGGCTCTTAAAGGCTGTTTTGTGTTCCCCTCACTTTTGTTGCAGTGCGTTGGACTAAAAGCAGTGGGTATGGTAGATATGAAAGCATTTCACTGCTAGTCTCTCTCTAAGCCTTTAAGTGGTTTTCAGTGCAAGAGTGGGAAAAGGGATAGGAAGAGTGGGGCGAAACACCATCCCCAGCTATTTCAAAGCCAGACTTAGTTGAAGGCACTTACCAGACACCTGTTACCAGCTCTCCCAGGCTTTCTTATAAAAACGTGGAACAACCCAAAAATTTATGGTTTCAGGATAGGATGAGGGGAATGCAGGATGCTGCTTCCCAAAGCATATCTCAATTCCTGTAGCCCCAAAGCACCCATCTCTGCTAACGAGGGTGGAGAAGGGGATCTACTGAAGGGGTGCAAGCATAACAACTGCCGTCTGTGCTGCACAGCATCTGGGAGAGACGTCCTTAGGTGAAATCAATTTTGAGGCACATCTCAGGAAAAAATGTTATTTTCAAGTTTATTTAAAATGCTGTCTTTCATGTGCAAAGCTCATCTCACTTCATCAGTGCAAACAGCACATATTGGTTGCTCCTTCCTTTTGATTACTTTTTGACATGAAGTTTGTGTCACGTTTGACTTTTGGCAGGAGCATAAGACTGTAACAAGTAGGAGTAAAGCTCAGTTAGTTTGGAGAAAGGGAGATATAACAATTTTTTCCAATTTAAAAATAATTAGGTAGATACTAATATATGTTGTAAATTCAAGCTGTTAATTGGAAAAAATTAGAACATAAACATTTCAGTCTTTTTAGTGTTTGTGGCAATCTGGCACTTTGAGAAAAAACAAGCTTTGATTTTTTTTTCATTTGAAGTGATGTTTCATTTCAAAACCTCCTTCAGTTGGACTCTCTATTAACTGCAAATCACTCAAGAAATGCTAGAACTGTAAGAGATGTATTTAGTTCATTTCTAAAGTATTTTTAAATTATTTTTTCGATTCATTAGTACTTCGAAGGTCAGGTTTTTTTCCCTTCACCTCTAGAATCACCAGCCTGCCATCAAATCACTTCTTTCCTCTGCTCAATGCCGATGTGGCTTGAGAGGGAATTTCAGCCCCTGGCAAAGGAGGGAGCAGGAGAGCTGGGGCCGGGCAGGGCTGCCACAACTTGGCTCGTAAAAACCTCACCACCCTCTCTCTGAAAAATCCCAGCATTTTGCTAGTTGCTGTTTACTGAGCTTCAACAAAGTAAAACCAAACACAAATTAAAAAAAGTAGGGAGAGAGAGAATTATTTGAGAGGGAATATTTTGTTTTGAGATGCTTTATTCTGAGTAGAGACTTTCTTAAAATAAAAAAATTAAAAAAAAAAAAAAAAAAAAAAAAAAAAAAAAAAAAAAAAAAAA